>OX637534.1:81429854-81647354 GCA_951800035.1 Linnaemya tessellans
TTTTTTATTTTGTGTATAATCATCCCAAGCATTTATTTTTACAGTTTTATGTGTATCTGTTTCTGCCCTTCCCTCTCTCCCCCTTTGCCCTTTAAATGACCCTATCAAAAAAAAGAAATTTTAATTTTGTATAATTATCCCAAGCATTTATTTTTAGAGTTTTGTGACAAAGGTGAAATGTTTCCCCCACAGCCCTTGCCAGAGCGACCCCGCCAAAATACAGTTTTTATAGCCTCCAAAGAGAATTGTGATGAAGTCTAAGACGGTCTAGCAATGCCCATACGTTCGTCTGTGGAAAACATGATATTGTATATTTTTGAACCCCGACCCGTTTAGTGGGCGTTGACGTACGATATTATATAAAGGAACTCTGTCCCACCAAGTTAAACATATCAAATTCACTTACTAAATATTTGGAGGGTATTTAAGATTCGACCCGGTCGAATATAACGTTTTAACTTGTTTATTTATTTATTTATTTAATCAGCCTATGAAAAAAATTCTTACAGGCCATTGAAAATATTTTATTACAGCATTAAATTTAAATCAAAATAGTATAATTGAGATAACGTATTAAAATTAACTACTTAAGTGATTAATGATATTCCTTTTAATGGTGTCAGGATGGGATGAATAATCAATTAAGTCGTAAAGGCTGTTGAACTCTGCACACATTCGACGGAATGGATCAAAGTTACCATAATTAGTGCGAAAATATTGTAGCTTGAGAGGCATGTAATATCTTGTCGGGCGTTGTGGAATTATAAATTCAATTTTACTCAGCAGTACGTCGGAAACGGTAATACCGTTGATTAAGTTTAAAATAAATGAAACATTCATACATTTTCTGCTAGTTTTTAATGTAGGGAGCTTGATAAGAGATAGGCGGCTTTCATATGATGGAAGATTTGCATTTGCATTCCAGGGCAGACTTCTAAGACAGAATATCAAAAATTGTTTTTGAACAGATTCAATTTTCTAAATATGAACTTCATATTGCGGATCCCAGACCACACATCCATATTCCAAAATTGGTCTAACAAGAGAAGTATATAATTGCTTTATAACATACGGATCGTCAAACTCATTTCCCCAACGTTTAATAAAACCAAGTACTCCTTTATTTATAATCTGGGAGATGTGATGGTTGAAAGTTAGCTTAGTGTCCAGTAATACACCAAGATCACGAAATAAATCAACTTTTTCAACAGCATATTCGTTAATTCTGTAGGTACACTGTACGGAAAATCCTCTGTGAAACGACATGTATTTACACTTCCTTAAGTTTAACTCCATTAAGTTTAGATTGCACCATTAGTTGAGGTTATTCAAATCCGTTTGGAGTAATGAGGACACATTAGAATTATTAAAGCTAACGAAAAGCTTTACATCATCAGCGTACATTAGTATGTTGGAATGGTGAACACAGGACGGTAGATCATTAATGAATATGAGGAATAATAAAGGACCCAAATGGCTACCTTGAGGAAATCCAGAAAGTACAGAAATAGGTTTAGATTTACGATTTCTAAACAAAACACATTGATGTCTGTCCTTAAGATAAGTCGATATCCATTTCAGGAAGATAGGAGAAAAGCCAACTAATTCCACTTTTGATATAAGAAGGTCATGATTTACTTTATCAAATGCCTTGCTAAAGTCTATATAAATTGTGTCGATTTGGTAACCTGAGCAGAACGAATCTATTACATAAGATGAAAATTCCAAAAGACTAGTAGCAGTAGAGCGTCCTTTGTTTTATAGTTCTTTTCGTTACCATTAAGCGAACGGCTTGCATAACTTATTATTTTATTATTAGCATTAGCAAACAGAGTGAGAGTCCGGATGCAGTGATGTTAACTTTTTTATTTCGATTTCCGTACAGCCCTAAAAAACTTACCGTTATTTAGGTAAAACTACCGTACACAAAGTCTGGTACAAAACTAATAATAAACAAGTAAAAACGTTATATTCGACCGGGTCGAATCTTAAATACCCTCCAAATATTTAGTAAGTGAATTTGAAATGTTTAACTTGGTGGGACAGAGTTCCTTCATATAATATCGTACGTCAACGCCCACTAAAGGGGGCGGGGTTCAAAAATATACAATATCATGTTTTCCACAGACGAACGTATGGGCATTGCTAGACCGTCTTAGACTTCATCACAATTCTCTTTGGAGGGTATAAAAACTATATTTTGGCGGGGTCGCTCTGGCAAGGGCTGTGGGGGAAACAGTGAAATGTTTCATAACATGTTTTGTCATAAAACTCTAAAAATAAATGCTTGGGATAATTATATACAAAATTAAAATTTCTTTGTTTTGATAGGGTCATTTAGAGGGCAAAGGGGGAGAGGGGGTAGGGCAGAAACAGGTAGACATAAAACTCTAAAGATAAATGCTTGGGATGATTATACACAAAATTAAAAATATTTTTTATTTAGTTTTAATAGGGTCATTTAGCGGGCAAAGGGGGAGGAGGGGGTAGGGCAGTCATAAAACTCTAAAGATAAATGCTTGGGATGATTATATACGAAATTAAAAAAAAAATTTTTTGGCAGGGTCATTTAGGGGACAAAGGAAGGGGGGGGGGGGTTAGGGCAGACATCGGCAGTCATAAAACTCTAAAGATAAATGCTTGGGATGATTATATACAAATTTAAAAAAAAATTTTTTTGGTAGGGTCATTTAGGGGGCGAAGGGGAAGGAGGGGGTAGGGCAGAGTAGTACCAGGTTTCGTCTCAGCTTCGTCATTAAAGCTTAAAAATGTTATTTTTAAGGAATGTAGGCTTAAGTAAAACAATTTGTTAAATTTTAATGCTATTTTTGCCTATAATAACGCCCACTGATGTGGGCGGGGTCCAAAAATATTTTTATTTTATTTCATGGCTCCAAGTTTAAGGCGTTGGAGCGTATATGACATAAAAATATATCATTTGCTTAACAAAATAACCAAAAAACTTTAAAAATTATGTTGTTTTTTCTGGGTTGGTTTAGTTCTTCTTAGGGGAACTTTTTTCCCTCTTGCCCGATTTGGCCCATCTTCGAACATAACCTGCTCTAAGCTTTAAAATATATTTATGCCAAATTTCGTGAGTCTAGCTCTTTTCGTTTGGACTGAATCGTGATTTCCACAGACGGACGGACGGACGGACATGCTCAGTTCGTCTTAGATTTCATCACTGATCAAGAATATATATACTTTATGGGGTCTGAGATGGATATTTCGATGCGTTACAAACGGAATGACAAAGTGAATATACCCTCCAAATTCTTTTTTGGAGGGTATAAAAACGTATAGAATTTAACTACAATTGACATTATTTTGCATAGTTGTAATGAAACCGTACTTTTTTGATGTTTTTAATGAGAAATATGTAGTCGCAAGAGAAATTGCAGTGAAGAATTTATACTTGGGCTGTAACAAAACTGATCTATTAACACAGTTATGAATTCGCTCTGGTAGACACATTATAAAAAAAATGTTTGGGGTCTAACAATTAAAAATTTTTAAAATTACCGTACAAATATAAAAATGACCTGTTTACTGTTCGGAGGGCTAAATTACCGTACCGTTAATATCACTGTCCGGATGTACCAAAATAGCATCAGACTTCATTAAGAGGTTACATTTTTCAAAAGCCTTTTTATAATCTTCATCTTTAAGATTTTTTTATCTCTTTTTCAGATATTTTACTAACCCGACAACCACACTTTCAATTTTTGCCTTTCAATACTCTTTCAATTTGCAGGACACTCACATTTTTTTTACTAACACACTCACATTTTTTGAATTGACAACGAGATTGATTGCCATTTTACCTTTCTATTAAGGTGGTCACACACTTCGTTCTTTTTAACAGTGTTTAAACGGAATGGGTAAAACTGTACGGTTTAACACGTACAACGACCATGCACACACACTATACGTTCTTTTCTTCTTCGCAATAATCAAAACAAAACAAAAATATGTATGCAAATGTATATAAACACGCGAATCAGCAATTTTTACATTTTCAGTATTTTACACTGGCAAAAGTTATCCTTCTTTAGTGTTTGGCCCGCACACACACTGTTTTCAACGAACACGTGTGAAAACCGACGGCTAAAATCAAGATGCAACAGATTTTTGGCACGTTCCAAAAGAACGTCGGTTTTTGCCCACATACTAGCTGTGTTAACCGTACAGTTTGAACTGTACGGTTAAAACTGTGGAAAAAGAACGATGTCTGTGGGGCCCTTTAGCCTGGCAATATTTCGTTCAATTTAAACAGCTGATCACAGAAAAATTTTAGCGCGTCACTGTATATAATAAATTATTGTAGTAAAAAGCTTATCAGAATTAAAACAAATTGTGCCTTATTAATGAAATTGTGTTTATAAAAATTCTTGTAACTATTTTTTATAAAAAGTTGCATAAAATTAATATATATAAATGTTTTGCGATTCTATAATTAGATTTCGCTTCATCAAAGGCTTTTGTGATATGAAGTTGACTACCAGTTTGAATGCAGCCTGTATCACATGTGTCAATTCAAGAGAGTTTTGACAAGTAGTTGGTGTTATCAACTTGAAACCAATAAATTGAAAGTGAGGTTGCAGTGTAACGTAACCTGTTATTCTCAAAAATGATTTTATCTCTTTTTGATTTTTAGGAAGCGAGAGTTTTTCTATAGCCTCGACTTTTTTGGGATTTGGCTTAACGCCATTACTGGTGATTAGGTGTCCCAAAAATTCCGTTTGTTTTAGAAAGCTGCATTTGATTAATTGAATCTTTAGAAAGAGGCTTCAAATGTTACTCTATATTTGTAGAGAATATTAGAATATTATCTAAGTAAACCAGACATATTTTTCCAATGTATTCCCTCAGCACCTCGTTCATTAATCTTTGAATGTAGAGGGTTTATTCTTCAACCCTAAGGGCATACTTAAAACTTCGTAATGCCCCTGTGCAGCCAAAAGAGCTGTTTCATGGATGTCTTTTTCATCCATTTCAATCTGGTGGAAGTCTTTTGCCAGATCTGAGGTTGTAAAATATTGGCATCTTCCTTTACTTATATTTTTTATCTTGGCCCAGCACTCAGGGGATGACCTCTGCATATGCAGTGCTTTGCACCGGAACTAAAAAGGAGGGGATAGTATTAAGAAGACAGATGAAGAAAGATGTGAAGTTAGAGAATTTCTTGTAGCTATTTCAATCTATTTACTTCGTCGGCTAATTTCTGCTACAAAACCAACGAAAGAGGGTGCTGTTACTCTGCTTTTAGTACATTATAGTGTCAGTCGCTGCCAATTATGTTCAGTGACCAGTGCTATGCCTTCATCATTGAAAACAGGCTACAAAAATATTTGCCGTGACATTTTCTACAAAGTTGCTGAACATACCATACATCCCAGATGTAAGGAAAACAAGAGTTCTGTCTCTCGTGCCGTCAACACGTTTTTCGTCTTTATGTTTGTCCGGGCTGTGCTTTAGTTATTTACAAATTGATAAACAATAAATAAAAACCTATAGCAAAAGGAAAAAAAACGTCAAACAACAACAAAAAACAGAAAATACATAAATATAATTTTTTAAAATAAATACCACAAACTCTAAACGCATAGTCAATAAATACCATAAATTTAAATCACAACCGCTACAATAACAAAATATACGTAATAACCAGAACAAGAAAAACAACAAACTGCGAACAAGTGCATTCCTTGTCACCAGTGACGACACCCCATATCACCACATCCCATAGTGGCACTATGAGCCACTATGGGAAAATGGAATTGGACCAGACCAGGGCTTTTATGACCTGTGTTTCTGCAATGTTATGCTCCTCCCATCTCTCTTCCCATAAATAAAACACTATAGAAACTCTATTTTATTGGTGCGGTGTACTGACTGCGGCTGGATCATTCACTAGTGAAGGTATTACACTGGCTAGTAAATGGTCACCCTAGTTGTTATTATTGCATCGTAATCTGGAGTTTGGATTTCGGTTTATTTCTCTCATCCTGTGATGGCGGGTAAGTTTAGAATCGACTTCTGCAACATACGTGGGCTAAGAGCGAATTTTTTTTTCTGTATATGCTCACGTTTGTCTCCATCGGACGGGTGTTTTCGCCTTAAGTGAAAGTCAGGTACATGAGGATGGTGGTCCACAGGATTTTCATTTGCCTGGGTATCACCTCCTGTCGCTTTTTACTCTTCATAGGGGCCTCGCTATATATGTACGTAATGAAGTTGTGTTCCAATGCCAGCAACCATTAGGCATGTCTGACGCAGAATTTACCTGCCTCTGGGTTAAATTAAAAATCGGTACACACATTTTACATTTCGGGTTTATTTATAGAAGTTCAAACACGGAAAGAGATGCTACCATACATGGCTTCGATACTCTTTCCGACTCCATATCGAAGATTCTTGATAGTTGTCCGAGCAGTGAAATTGTTGCTGCTGGTGATTTCAATGTTCATAACACATCTTGGCTTCGCCATTCGAGGCACACAACCTCAGAGGGCCAATTTGCTGAGTTGTACGCCGCGCACAATCACCTTGTGCAATTAGTTAATGAACCAACACATATTCCATGTGTTGAAGGGAACCAACAGAATACGCTTGACCTTTTTCTAACTTCACATCCTGAAAAGTAAGAAGTTGCTGTCAGTGCACCTGTCGGTAACTCGGATCATTGCACCGTTTCCACAACCTTTTTGTTCTCCAAACTTCGCAACATTTCGCATACAGCCACGAAGCGTAGAAAATATATTTACGAAATTGGAAACTATGTTTTCTTGACAATGATGTCGATTTCATGGCGAAAATGGTTGAGAACACAATTCTGCTGGGGATGAAGGCTTTTATTCCCTGTAAGCAAATTCCAGTTAAACCTAGGGCGAAGTCTTGGTTTAACCAGGCATGTAAAGATGCAGTGCGATCCAGAGAGGAAGCGTTCAGTACTTGGCGTAATAACAAAAATGCCTATACTGATTTGCTACGCAAGAAGGCAAGATCTTCGTGTGTCAAATTGTTAAGACGCGAGAAAGCTTTATACGAGCAGCGTATTCACACTGAAATTCTCACTGCCCCCCGGGGTAGTAAGAGTTTCTGGTCATTCGTTAAAAGTGTTAAGGAAAGTGCTAGTTCTTCAATTCCGACTCTTTTAAGGAATGACCAAATATTTACTGACCCGGTTGATAAAGCTAATATATTGCTGAAATATTTGCAAGTAACTCTCACTTGCCTGATAGCTCTCAACCACTCCCCGCGCTCGAGAGAGTATCCGTGACTATGCCTAAGATATTTTTTCGAGCGCATGCAGTTAAAAGGGTTCTTGCGGAACTCAGCACAAGGAAGTCTCCTGAGCCGGATGGAATCCTTGCACTGGTCCTGAAGCAGTGCTCTTCGACGTTAGCACGTCCATTAGCCAAACTTTTCAGTACACTATACCACTCCGGTAAATTTCCAGTATGCTGGAAGGTTGCTAATGTAGCGCCACTCCCCAAAAAGGGGGTGGCTAATAACCCTGGTAATTACCGCCTGATTGCAATATGTTCTGCTATATCGAAGGTGATGGAAACTATGCTTAATTTCCATTTTGTGAAATATCTGGGGTCCAACAGTTTACTAAACGGCCGTCAGTATGGTTTCCGCAGAGGTCGCTCTACAGGTGACCTATTGGCCCTTCTTTCGGAAAACTGGTGTAGTTCCATACACCGTTTTGGCGAAAGTAAAATGGTGGCTCTAGATATTTCTAAGGCGTTCGATAGAGTGTGGCATGGAGCACTCCTGTCCAAACTTATTGCATTTGGTGTTGGAGATACCTTCTCTCGGTTTATATCGAGCTTTCTCAGGGATCGCTCTATACGAGTTGTTATAGATGGGGTCTCATCCGATGAGTTCAGAGTCAACTCAGGGGTACCGCAGGGCTCCGTTCTTTCTCCTACTTTATTTCTAATTTTTCTTAACGATCTACTTTCCTAAACTTCCTGTCCTATTTACTCTTTCGCAGATGATAGTAGCCTTTCGCATTCGTATTCATTTAACTGCAGACCATCAACGTCTGAGATCGAGACGAGTAGGCAGTTAATGAATGACGTTCTGAATAGTGACTTCGTGAAAATAACCGAATAGGGTCAAGTGAACAGGGTCGATTTTAATGCTCATAAGACCCAATGTTACATGCTTACGCATCGACGTACGTATGACCATACTGCTTCATCTCTTACTATGGATGGTGTAAGTATTAAGGAGTCAGGAGTTCTTGATGTTCTGGGCATGAAAGTGCAGTGTGATGTCAGATGGACGGGACATGTCTTTCAGGTCGCAAAAGAAGCATTCAAGTGCCTTGGCTTCCTAAGACGGTGCAAGAGATACTTCACCCTCTTTGATCTTCTTAATATTTACACCACTTACATCCGAGCGAAGATGGAATACAACTCTCATGTCTGGCCCGGTGCTTCAAAGTCTATTTTGAAATTACTCAACCGCGTACAGGAGAGGGCGATTAAGCTCATCTTGACTCCCTTGAGCATCGTCGCAATGTGTGGTGCGTATCGTTGTTTTATCGCTACTACAATGGCATGTGCTCTGTTGAAATTAGGGAACTCTTTCCCGAAACCCATTCTTTCTTACGCTCAACGCGTTTTTCATCAAGAGCGCATGCGTTTGTGGTCAATATTCCAACGAATCGCACTACGCATTACAGAGAAAATTCGTTTTTTGACCGAACGGTCCGTATGTTGAACAAACTACCTGTAGATGTCTTCCTCGCCACTTACAATTTGAAGAGGTTCAAATCGAATATCCACAGAGACTACTCCCTTTATCCTCCTTCCCAACATCTATTTTCCTAGTTACAGCGCAATGCACTGCATATGTAGAGGTCATCCCCTGAGTGCTGGTCCCATTCCTAAAAAAACAAACATTGTTTTATATACCGATATGCTGCGAGAATTGGCCAGAGATGGAAAATTTTAACCGCCTCTAAAATAAAATTCCGATGTAATCTGACAAAACGCCAACACACGTATATTTTTTTTTTGTCTCCTCTACAAGAAAATTTTTAGTTTTTAAAATTATCGTGCGAAATAAATAACATTCACATTATTTCACATGTTTTTTTTAAATTAACAGAGTACTAGTTTAGCAAAATTTTTCCAAAAATATTTCGATCATATATTTTTTGTATGGGTTCTGTCAGAATTTCATATGCAATTTTAAACAGATTACTAAGCTTTACACTAGATTAGGTTTTTAGCGGGGAGGGAAGGTCGTTGGGGGTGTCCATATTCCAGATTTCGGAATCGAGATGTCCTTCAGACTCCCGAACGAATGTAGTATAGAATAACAGGCGGAAATATGTGCCATTAAAAAAGCAGCGCTGTGGCTAAGGTTCTATCGGATATCAAACCGCGACATACAAATCATAATCGACAGCGAAAAAAAAAAGTTTTGATAGCAAACATTTTTTTTTTGAAATGCTTTTATTTTATTAATCAACGTTTTTTTTTTGTTTTTCCTCGTCGCCAGACACATGCTCGATATGTGTCGAGTGTTTTTAAGTTTGTTTTCAGACTAAATTTTTATTCAAACATTTTTGTTACCTAAAAGCTAAACTTAAAAATATTAAAAATTAATTTTGCCTACGAAGCGGATTCACACGCTTTAACAAAACATATATTGAATTACTTAATTTTTAGCAGCAAAGTGAATATGCTTGTTCAGCAAGTTTGGTCTGTATTCAGGCCACAAAAGGAATGTATTCATTAATTTAGAAGTTATATTTGTATATAAACTTGTCAAATAAAAAGGAAGACTCGATTAAATACATTTTAAAAATCATGCACAGTCCTATTAAGAGGTTTGCATTCTAGGCCGACGATATGTGTGTATGTTGCAAACACAATGAAAATGTCGATGCTTATTTCGCAATTTCAATTTGTTATTGAAATTAGTATTTGTTTTTATCAAAATGTGATTCATAAAAAAGGGTTTTTTCAACTCACACCAGGGGGCTAATTATAGCATACGTATACAAGGGAGTTTCCAATTGAATGTGTGCATATTTTTTATTTATTTTTTTTTTGGGAGTAGGACCAGCACTCAGGGGATGACCCCTATATATGCAATGCATTGCGCTGGAACTGAAAACGAGGGGATAGTATTGAGGAGACAGATTAGGAAAGATGAGAAGATAGACAGTTTTTTTTTTTTTTTTTTTGTAGCTATTTCAACCTTTTACTTCGCCGGCTAATTTTTGCTACAGGGCTGACGAAGGTGGCTGCTGTTACTCTGCTTTTAGTACATGATAGTGTCAGTCGCTGCCAATTATGTTCAGTGACCAGTGACTATGCCTTCATCATTGAAACAGGCTGGCAACAATTAACACAACCACGCACTAATGCTGTTTAGAAGAATTCTCTTACTGATAACACAGCCCGACAAAATTAAAAAAGATTTTTGCTTCTTTGAATTCATCAACTGATTCTAGTTAATTTGGGTGCGCTGAATTCAAATCTATAATCAGTTTGTCTCTATCGGCTCTAGTTTTCATGATATATCTCTTTTATACCCTCCACTTATGACCTCCAATTTGAGTTTTGAGTGAATTAAACTTCTTTTATACGTTCTGTTTTTTATATATTAAAATTCTAAAAAATGGAGTGTAGGGTTTGACCATTGAACATTTTTTTGATATATATAAACCTATTTAACTTGATTTAAACCTATTTTATACTTCGGGATGAGTAGAATTGGTATTGGAAACTTACTTTTTTGATACATAAAAATAAGCAAACTGAAACAAATTGTTTTTTTTTGTTTATGAATTAAAAATAATTTTTCATACTTTTTAAACTTTTTTTATATATTAAAGTAACTAAATAACAAAATTTTATTTCACAGGTAATTTTTCTCTTATAAAATGTAATTATTTATGTAAATGATTCAATGTATTTTGAAAGCATTTTTAATGCAAAAAAAATATGTTTAAATTTTTATTTATATGTTTAAATTTTAATCCGGATAATTATTGGTCTGCAATCAACTATCCGGATTTTCAAGTTTTTACCGTAATACGTCCACCTCCTTTAGTAGGCATTGAAGTTACATATTATGTTTCGGCGTATATCCGATGAGTTATAGAATAAATCTATATATAAATATATATACATATATATATATATATATATATATATATATATATATATATACATATATATATATATATATATATATATATATATATATATATATATATAAATAGCTTTATTTATTTGGTTCTTTTTTCGATAATTACCCTGTAAAGGCTTTTTGAAAATGAAGCATAAATTATTTACACAAAGTGTAATGGTTGCGATCCAGATAGAAAATTAAAGAAAATTATCTATACTTTAATTTAATAAAGGGCACGACCACATTTAAGTACGGTTACCGGTTTACTTGCTTAAAACCCCGAAGGCTTCCAACAAGGATGACTTACAATTTAGTAAAAGTTTGGAAACAGTAGAACCGCGATTTAACGACTAGATACTTAAATATATAAGAAATTGTATTTCTTATAAACTTTTACTACGAAGTTAATACGTTCTGTGATCTATTCCTGCCCTACCCCCCGCCCCCCCCTTTGCCCCCTAAATGACCTTATAAAAAACTGTTTTTCTACAATTAACTAGCTCGAAAATTTAGTTTTTAAGTTTTTACGATTTAGGTGAGAGGTTCCCCGGTGGCCTTTCTCGGAGCAATCCTGTATAGAATTTTAAAATTGGGTACAGAAATGTCTTAAAGTAACTTTGACCCATCAAGCTAACAATTTTTAACTTACGCAAGATATCATAAAAATGTAAATTTTAATAAAAATGGAGTATTTATTTACCAAATATTTGGAGGGTATTTAAGATTCGACCCGGTCGAATATAACGTTTTTACTTGTTTTTAAAGTGCATTGTGAAAAATTATTAATGTGTTAATTCAGAAAATGATTTAATAACTAAAAACAAATATGTAAGTGTAAAGCATATGTATGTAAAAACTTTAATATATGTATAATATATTAATTTATAATAAAATAGTTTTTAAAACTATGTAAACACTTACATATTTCATTTCATAATGTTGGGGGTAGCAAAGCACACCGTGACAAGCTTTTCATTTATAAAACACAAGAATTTAGTACAACAAGCAAGCATTTTTTATACGAGTAGAAACGTCTTATCTGATGTTGGAATATTCATACTGCTAATTTTGTGATAAATAGATTTAATTTCACTGGAAAACAAAGCCGATTTCCTCGTTAAATAAAACAAGTAAAAACGATATATTCGACCGGGTCGAATCTTAAATACCCTCCAAATATTTAGTCAGTAAATTTAAAATGTTTAACTTGGTGGGACGGACTTCCTTTATATAATATCGTACATCAACGCCCACTAAAGGGGGCGGGTTTCAAAAATAGATAATATCATGTTTTCCACAGACGAGCGTATGGGCATTGCTAGACCGTCCTAGACTTCATCACTGATCAAGAATATATACTATTTATGGGGTCCAATTCTCTTTGGAGGGTATTAAAACTGTATTTTGACGGGGTCGCTCAGGCAAGGGCTGTGGGGGAGACATTTCACCTTTGTCATAATACAATAAAAACAAATGTTTGGGATAATTATATACAGACTTAATTATATGTAGACTTAAGTAAAACAATTTTTACACTATTTTTGCATATAATAACGCCCACTAAAGGGGGCGGGGTCCAAAAATTTTTATTTTTTATTTAATGGCTCCAAGTTTAACGCGTTGGACATTCTTTAATATAAAAATATATCATTTGCTTAACAAAATTACAAAAACAACTTTAAAAATTATGTTGTTTTTTAGAGGTTGGTTTAGTTCTTCTTAGGGAACTTTTTTCCCTCTTGCTCGACTTAACCTGTGCTATCCTTCAATATATATTTAAACCAAACTTCAAGAGTCCAGCTCTTTTCGTTATACTTCATGAGGTCTCAGATGGATATTTCGCTGCTTTACAAACGGAATATATCCACCACATTCTTTTTTGGAGGGTATAACAAGGTTCCAAATGACAATTTCCTATGTCGCTCCGGCGTGAAAATCAGCAAAAGGGTTGAGTACTTCGACTTCCTATAAAATTTGAAACGTTGTTACGTTGGACAGAAATAATGTTTGCGTTTTACAGTGTCTTTAAATCTATTCATCACACAATTAACTGTATACATATTTCAACATTAGATAAGATGTTGCTGTTAAGCTAATTGCTTGCAAGTAATTAATTAAATGTTTAATTTTTGTGCTTAATAAGTGAAGTACTCGTATATGCAAGTGGAGACTGATGGAAAACACTCAATTGAAGTTTAAATTTTAAGTAAAATAGTTCGGAACGGATAGAATATGCTGAAATTTTTAATAATAATTTTGTTGTTGGTGGCGCTGCTGCCAAATGCCAATTCGAAAATTCTTGTTGAAGACATAAATTCAAATGAAGTTTTTGTTGAATTCACCAATTTGGCAGTTTACATGACGAAACGTTTTGTGAGTCCAAAAACGAATACGCTCGTCGTCACTGAGAAATGTGAAGTAATTTGCAGTCAGGATCAGAAATATCATACGGCACTGTTAAGGAATATCTTGTCTGGCTTGTATGAAGAATTTGCCATACAATTGTTTTTGGGCCATTACAATGACCGCCTTTGGGACTTTAATATATTTATAGTGGATTCAGCCGAAGCCTTCATGTGAGTTGCTAAATGGTCTCTTAATATCGATTACATGTGTTTTATTGAATTTTTTGCAGAACTTTGCGCTACACGTTTCCCATCACGCAACAAGAACGTTTCTTTAACTTTTTCATTCTTCTCACTTGGAGCGCCAACAGCGCAGCTGAACGTTATCATACACTGTTTCAGATATTTGAAACATCCTCAAGTTTCAATGTTAGAAATGTGGTGGTAATGAACAAATCGTTTGACGGAAATTACATCAGCTTCTACACATATGAATTGTTCAATAAAGGAAACTGCCGTGATAAAATTAGTATACGCGAAATAAATCGTTACGAGAATGGCATTCTTAGAAATGAATTTTTGTTTCCCGATCATATAAATAATTTTCACGGCTGTTATTTAAACGTCTCGGCTCATGTATTCGAACCGTTTCTATATTTTAAGGGTGATATTCATAATAAGATTCATTTGATGGAGAGCCACCGTTTGAGAGGTGTTGAAGGCGATATTCTTAAGATTGTTGCTAGATCCTTAAATTTCAAAATTCGCTTGCGTTTCCCTCGGGGAAGAAACGCTATAAGTTTATATTACAGTTCTGAAGGATGCTTTCGAGATGTAAGTAAAAGGAGTTCCATTAATTAAAATATAAATTTACAGCATGTTTGCAAGTAATGAAATAGTTTTGCAAATCGAAATATATTCAACAAAATGATATCGATTTGTTGGTGGCAATTTTTGCATAGTTCGATATATTACATAATAATATTACAATAAAAATTATAAATGTATATTATTAACATATATTTTAGATTTGACTCTTGAACGCTTTCAAGAAAGTAAGAAGTGACAGGTTATACCCCCTTTAAAAAAAATCGGAATACCAGATCTCGACGAGTGAATTCTTGTAAGCTTTCCTGACTACTCCTGAGAGTGTGTATGTGTGTGTGTGTTTAAGTATGAAACACACTTATATCTTTTGAACGACTGAATAAAATCGAACCGAACTAGTCACGCCTCAAAGAGATTTGTTTAGAACTCGTTCATTCACTTGTTTTTGGCAATAATCTGTGATCAAACCAATATAATTTAAAGTAGTTTTTTAAATAACTTGTAAACAAAGAAATTCGAAAAAAGTGACTCCACGTTACGATTTAATGAAAATTAGCGTGAAGTTGCAGAGATGGCCTTTAGGATCAGCCATTTTTCGTATACTTTAGCATTTGATTGAATATATTCATATGCCGCCTTCCTATTCCAAGATGTCTATATGGCTGTATTTCATTGTATGAATCAGTCTTCGATCTAATTCCAGGTTGATGTTTTGAAATAGTCATAAGTTGCAGTCTTATTTTTAGTATAAAAAAATTATTAAAAAATTGGATTGAAAAATTTTGTGTAAAACAACAAATACCCAAATATACAAAATTAACTATAAACGATGCGAGTGCCAGCGCAAAAATAACAAAATGTTGTCAACACTGCGAATAATTAGCTGTTGTTGTTTTCTTTGTCTTTTAAGCCCACCCACTTGCAATATAACTGTGCAATTTTTCATATTGTACAATCAAATGGATGGGCCGCTTTACACCTACAACTAGAGTTGGAAAAAAACCAGCTAGTTGTAAGAAAACAAAAAGCGAAAAAGTGATTATTGATTTCTTGTTGTTGCTTTGATATTTGTTTAAACTTCTGATTCAATTAAGTCAAAATTTGAAATACATAATATCTTTAGTTATTCTAAGAAATTCTGATGATCTGCATTAGCCCCAGTGAAATGCGCATAGGGACTAGCTAAAGACCTCAATAATCAATTTTGAACTAGTTTTTTTTTTTTTTTTTTTTTGTAAATTTGGGAAAAAAATCAGCACGAATTGAATTGAAAAATTTTGTGTAAAAAAATTAGATTTTTTGTTGTTGTTAAATAAATCTATTTTATACTTCACGAAGAATTTAATTGATATTAAAAAGGTAATAAAACATATTGTATACTTTAGAAAAAAATAAATTAGTATTGGAAATCAGAAAGATCAAACAGATAGTTCCAGAGTTGGAATGAGTATTTGTGTGTATATACCCCTGACGTACGTCGGTGAACGTTATATAACATTCAGCACTTTTATTTGTTTTATTTTATGTTTTATTTAAATATTTGTTTTATTTAAATATTTTACTAATACATAAATAATTTACTTGTTTCTTTGGTACAGCTTGAAGACCAACGTGCAAATATTGCAATCGGTGGCTTCAGTTCGACTATTGCAAATGGCAGCAAATTTAGCATGGCTCACGCTCATCATACCACACCATTTGTGTTTGTAGTTCGTAGTGGCCTCTGCTTTGGTCCGATAAAGCAATTGTTAAATCCATTATGTCCCTCGACTTGGACATTTCTATTAATTCTTTTTACCACATCATTTATTTTCGCTAAGGCAATGCAATCAAAACCAGTACTAAACGACTTGGTGTTTGGACCCAAGAACAAAAAACCAATATGTTCAATGTTTGTCGTCTTCTTTGGCAACGCGTTACCAACGAAAACTCTGCCAAAAAAAGCTTTGCTCGTTTTCTTCTGGCCGCCTGGTTGTTACTTTCATTTGAGTTGCGCAATGGTTATCAGGGAAAAATGTTTGACAGTTTACGTTTTTCGAAACGGGTGCCGGTACCACAAAAGATTTCCCAATTGTTAAATCAGGACTATACGCTACTGTCACATACTTATAATGATTTCTATCCGCATAATAAAACCACAATTGTGGGGAACTACACCAGACGTCTGAACACAGTGCAAACGAGCAAGTTGCCACTCACGGCCGCAGTTCTTCTGGATTCTCTGGCCCATTATAATTTTATAAACTATGAAACCAGCTCGTTAATGTATGTGGGCGAGGCCATACACAACTTTCACTGTGTCATGTACTTCCAAAAGCATTCAATTTTCCGTCCAAGTATTGATCGTAAATTGAATATATTATCCAATGCCGGCATAACTTCTTACGTTGCAAAGAAGCATATACGCTCTTGGTTTCAAAACATGAACTCACACTCCCAGTTTGACTTTAAATTAACAAATAATAATCTCAAAGGAGTTTACTTTATAAGCTGTCTCATGTTTTTGACTTCAATATTTGTGTTTGTATTGGAACTATTGACTCTGAGATCGGCAAAATTGGTAATTATAATGGATGGCCTAAATTCCTTTTAGGGAAAATAAAATATGTTCAAACATTTGCCCGCTATTGAATGCACTGAATGTAATATGCGCTTTTGCTTAAAATAAAGAAAAAAATTAAAATAATTTAACATAAAGGCCTTTTATTTTCACTTTAAGAAAGATTTTAAAGAAGGTTATTGCTATCCTAAGGCAGCACCACCGCCGCCTACAAAACCACCTCCAAGACCGGCTAAGCCTACAGCTGCCACACCGCCAGAAGAATAATGTGCTTTAAAGCGGCGACCACCGGAACCATAATGGGCGAAACCTCCTAAGCCACCGCTGAAACCCCGAGATCTAAATCTATATGACTCACGATAACGTCCAAAACCACCACTAAAACCACCAAAGGCGCCGCCCGCCAAACCAAAGCTTCCTAGACCTTTCCCGTACACTGCCCCGTAAGCGGGCAGTTGATGCTGAACAACAGGAAGCCTTTTAAATGTTTGATAGCTTGGAGCTACGCCAAAACTTTGGCCGATCTGAGCACTTTGTACAACAGGAGCTATTTCAAACGCGCCAAATTGATTTGGACTTAAGGACGATGTTGAAACTGACCCAAAAGCAGACGCTGTAGCCGATGATATGGCTCTTCCGCCAACAGCGGAAGCTGTGGCAACTGCTTCACTTCCAGCTGCTGTAGCTGATGCCAAAGCATCCGCTGTACCGCCAGCACCAATCGGAATGGCCCATATCGCCGGTGCTAGCAAAAGAACACTTAAAACACTTGTTCTCAACATAATAGCCAGCTACAAACTAACGAAGAAGCCAACAAAAGATTTTAAAATTAGTTTGTCTTTAATTTTTCAGCTTTTATAAGTAGACAAATAATCGAAACTTGCACTCGTACTGACGATTAACGATTGATGTTTATTTGCAAAACATTTTAGCGTAGAGTAAATCAACAAATTACATATTGGTTTTTATCGTTTTTGGGGTTTTCTAAATTTTTGTTTTCTTAAGAAATGAAAGAAAATACATAACCAAAAACTTGAATTTTAAGCTGACGTAATATTTGGGCAAGAAATATTTTTTGTTACTCTAGAAACAAAAAACAAAAATAAGAAAAAAATGAATAAGTACTGTTCATATATTTTCTACTACATAGAAAAAATTTTAATATTCTTGCTCGGAAATTAGAGTTTTTTCCACAAAAAAGTTTGGCTTAGCTATGATGGAACAAAAAATTCAGAAAAATGGGACATGAAGAAAATAATCAAGCGGTAACACGGGTATTAAAACAATAATGTGTTAACATCAGGTTGAAACAGTTCTCGTATTCAATTTCCTAATAAAATTTGTTTAAATAAGAACTGTTATGATATTCAACTAAGCCACCTAATAAATGGTGACAAACGGAAACACATGAGCACTGATGATGAAAACGTTGCGGCGTTCGAAAACAACTGTTCTGCTCTGCGGTGTAAGTTGAATAACTAAAAAACTGTTGTGGACTTTCCGTTGTGCCTTGGAATATTTATCATGTCTTTCTGAATTTAAAACAAGAAATTTCGAACAATTAGCCTATAAATCTTAATTTAATTTATTAATAAGTTTTGCATAAACTAAATTTTTTATATCTGAAAATACTGAAGAATGGCTGGCGGCCGTAAGTGCAAGATATAAAAATAAAGTCATTTATTGTGATCAATGTAAATTAGAGCTAAAACAAAATAAACAATATAATTTTTTCCACAGACGAACGTATGGGAATTGCTAGACCGTCTTAGACCTCACCACTGATCAAGAATATATATATTATATTTGGGGATCCAATTCTCTTTGGAGTGTATTAAAACTGTATTTTGCAGGGGCTGTGGGGGAGACATTTCACCTTTGTCATACAACTCTAAAAATAAATGTTTATGTTAATTATATGTATTCAAAATGTACAATTTATTTATTTTTTTTGGATAGGGTCATTTAGGTGGCAAAGGGGGAGGAGGGGATAGGGCAGGTAGTACCAGTTTACGTCTTAGCTTCGTCATTAAAGCTTAAAAATTTTATTTTTAAGGAATGTATGCTTAAGTAAAGCAATTTGTTAAATTTTTACACTATTTTTGCATATAACAACACCCACTAAAGGCGGCGGGGTCCAAATATTACCAAATTTCAAGAGTCTGGCTCCTTTAATTTAGACTGAATCATGATTTCCGCAGACGGACGGACGGATTTCATCACTGATCAGGAATATATATATATATATATATATATATATATATATATATATATATATATATATATATATACATATATTATAGGGTTTCAGATGGATATTTCGCTGCATAAAAAACGGAATGACAAAGTGAATATACACTCCATATTATTTTTTGGAGGGTATACAAATGACCCAACTGGAAAAAGAAAACACTAATTTGAGAAAAGAAGTAAACAATCTCAAATTAACTGTTAAGGTGCTGAATGATGGCCGTGTCGAGAATCATTGTATTATAAGAGGGTTGAACAAAATGCTAGTGCAATTCAATCAGTTTGATTTATGAAAAAACCTTCGTGCTGATATAGATCCCCAGAATATAGAAGACGTGTACTTTCTTCAAAATAAAGATAAGAACACGAACTCTAATAATGATAAAACTATCGTAAAATTTTCGTCAAAATCAACCAAAGAAAAATTTATGTCTTTCAAGTCAAAGCTAAAGGAAATTGATAATATTGGTAAAGTATATGTTAATGACTGCCACAGTAGGGAGACTCGTAACCTTCTGCAATATGCCAAAGCCGTAAAAGAAGTTGGAATTAATCATATTTTTGCAAGAAATAATCGTGAATATTATAAAATATCAAATATCTCTAGACCCCAACGGCTGAGATGTGAAGAAGATGTGAGTCAAGTTTTGCTAAATGCTACTACTAATCCTAAGCCATGGAAGCGCAGAACAGTGGCTAATAACAAGCCTGTCGCAGAAGATGATGTGGCGTGTGTCCTACGTTTCACCAAATTAAAAAAGAAACGATTTATTTGATTAGTCTTATTTTATATTTTTCATGATTAATAATCAATATTTTAATAATTTATGAAATGAAATTTGAAATCTGAGAATTCTCAGATGGTTTGCAGAAGTATGTGCATAAGATAAGAGGTTTTTAACTTTTCAAAACTGTGGTTAAAGTCTACTGATGATTTGGTAAAGCACGAATGAAATGCATATAGACATTGCTTGACCACCAAAACAAATAAATTTCATTTAAAATAGTATTGTGACAACAATATGTCAAATAAAAATTTCATAACAGTTTAATAATTTTCCAATATTTAAAGTTTATATATTCAATCTTAGGTGTAATTCATTTAGTGTAAGCATTCGTAGCATTTCTTCAGTATCAAAATTCAATTGTTTTAAATCTTTAATTGTAAGCCTTTCAAGATTACCTAATATAATTGCTGTCCTAGAGACATGGTTCGATGGAGAATTAACCAAGCTCTATTCTATTCCAGGATATAATAGCGTTCACTGTAGCAGAGTTGATGGGTATGGAGGAACTTTATTGTATATAGACATTTAAGTTTTCAGTTGAAATGGGTAAAAGTGAAAGTTTTCTTGACATGATCTAAATACGATTGGATGATTTTCGAATTAATAATGTACCTTTGAGAATAGTATCCTTGTATCGATCCCAAAAGTGTAGTGTTGATGACTTTATTTCTATTTTAGAAGAATATAGGAATATTTTTGGGCAAATGCCTGTTATTTTTGCAGGAGACACTAACATTGATTTTCTTCAGAGCTCACAGTTTGATGATTTATCTTTTATATTTGAAACTATGATTGTTACAGTTGTCACTCTTCCGTTACAAGGCCAAGGAGTGGAACTTGCATTTATCAAGTATTTAGTAATATCTATGAAAGAGCTTTTATTGATTCTGTGCAATGCACCTTGACAGATCATAACATTATAAGTTGTAAAATAGAATCTGAATTAAATTGCAATCGCTATGATAAGAGATCAAGTAGCTATTGTGATTATTCAAAGCCTATAAATAATTTACAGCGTAATTTACCAAAAATTTCAAATTCTGAAAGTACTTCACACATTACTGAAGATCTAATTGGCTGTTTATCACATGCAATAACTGACTCGACAAATATTAAATGCAATGAAGTGAATTTGAGGTTTGCAATTGCACCGTGGAGTAATGCGAATCTTCAGGCATTAATTTCGTTAAAGAAAAGGCTCTTGAAAAAGCGTCGTAGGTCAAAAAATGGAAAGTATGACCATATGTTAAAAAAAATTAGCAGAGTGGTAAAAACGGCAACATCTGGAGATATTTACTACTATGATAATTTGATTAAATATGGCAATGACTTAAAAAATTTTGGAATTTTTTAAACGATATACTTGGAAGAAAGCGAAAACGTGATTTTGATATTTTAACCTCGTCAGGGACAGAATTTCGCATAACCAAAGTAAACTAATCTTTTGAATGAGTACTTTGTACATACAGTGGACAGTCTACGTCAACAAATACCATGCTTACCCGGTGATAATTGTAATATTCTTAGAACAATATGTCAGACCAGTGAACGTTTTCGACTTGAACCAGTAACATTGTGTGAAATGGATAACATTATAAGCAATTTAAATCTTAAAAATGGGCATGACAACATTACCCCTAAGTTAATTTTCAAATGCAAGGGTATGATTGAACCGATTTTGGTAAATATTATAAATAGAATAATTACAACTAATGAATATCCCAGTTGCTTGAAAACAAAATAGTTCCTATTCCCAAAACGATAAACAAATTTAATATAGAAAGTTTTCGTCTAGTAGCTCTCGTTTCCACTATCGATAAGATTTTCGAAAAATTACTACATGAAAGACTATCACTATATTTTGAAAACAATAATTTTATATATCCATACCAGTACGGTTTTAAGAAAGGTTGAGGTACAGAAGAGGCTGTGCTAAATGTGGTGAATTATATATGTAATAATGTAGACCTTGGATCAAAAGGTGTGGTAAGTTTATTTATGGATTTTTCGAAAGCATTTGATTTGGTTGACCATGATATTATGCTGAGAAAATTAAAATATTATGGGATCGTATTTTAGACATTGCTTAACCACCAACAAATAAATTTCATTTATATATAATAGTATTGTGACAACAATGTGTCAAATAAAAAAAATTCATAACAGTTTTATTTAGATTTTATTTTTCATTTTGCCTTATAAATACTTTTCTTGTTATCCAATGGATTTCTAAATGTATAAAGGTGTAGAAAAATAAAATAGATTCATATCAAATATACTTTATTTGTTGGTTTAGTTTTGTATGAGTTTCAAGGCCTACTATTCTTGTTCTGTTGTTATTTTTTAAAATAATTTGTAATTTACAAGTTGTGAATTCTCAGATGGTTTTCGGAAGTATGTGCATAAGATAAGAGGTTTTTAACTTTTCAAAACTGTGGTTAAAGTCTACTGACGATTTGGTAAAGCACCAATGAAATGCATATAGACATTGCTTAACCACCAACAAATAAATTTCATTTATATATATATATATATATATATATATATATATATATATATATACAAGTATATATCTCGAAAGCTACATAATTTCAGAGTGTAATTTAAAAAATCACTCTCTTATATTCAACCGATTTTGACGCGGTTAGTAGCGCTCCACATGATTTTTGTTGTCAAGAGCTGATTAGCTTTTGGAATCAGAAAAAATGTTCAGTTGTTTTTGGAAATTTCAGAAAACATACCAGTCCGAACTGGTTCCAATTCACAGCAAGGAATCCTTCGGGTAAAACAAGTAGCTTCCCACATTTTTGAGAATTTTCAATTTTCTTACGGAAACTTAAAAAAAGTTAAAGAATATATTACTTCTCAGCTACTGAATGGCTTCGTATAAAAATTTAAATGGTGGCAGAGAATGCAAGCTTTCAGAATTTCTTGCCTGCACTAAGATCGGAGCTTCAATTGGTTAAAAATGACTACCTCAGGTGTGGACATCTTTCTGGCACATGCAACTTTCGCAAAAACTGATCGATGTGTTAAGATTAGATTTTTCTAAACAAACCTAACAAATATTGTGCTGACAATTGTTTTTCTATTTTTCATAGTTTAAAGTTGTTGTTGTTTGATTTAATTTTGTTTGTTTGTGTACTATTAAATTACTGTTGAAATTGCAAGTAAACACGTGAGCCAAAGCCTTGAAATACTGAGCATTTTATTTGGCCCTTTATAGTTCTTCCCTTTGTCTTAATTTTTAGCAGAACTATCTTTCGAATTTATTAACCTTTGATTTTACTTGAAATTCTCGTTGTAATGTCACTTTATTTATACAAAAAAAAACGTTTAAAAGTTGTTTTATTTTTCAATATTTCGTTACTCCTTTGTATTGAAAGATAAACAACGTATTAACAAATTGAAATTAATATATTAAATTGAATTAAGATTTTATATGCTAATTGTTCGAAATTTTAATTTAAATCTCAGAAAGACATGATAAATATTTCAAGGCACAAACGCAAGTCAACATCAGTTTTTGTTATTCAACTTACACAGCAGTGCAGAACAGCTGTTTTCGAAAGACGCAACCCTTTCATCATCAGTGCTCATGTGTATTGTGTTTGTCACCACTCATTAGGTGGCTTAGTTGAATGTGATAACAGTTCCTATTTACAAAAATTTTATTGTGAAAAAGGATACGAGAACTGTATCAACCTGATGTTAACATGTTATTGTTATAATACCCGTGTTACCGTTTGATTATTTTGCTTCATGTTCCATTTTTCTGAATTTTTTGTTCCATCATACCTAAGTCAAACTTTTTTGGTCTGAATTTTATACTTATGTAAGTACATGTGAACGTTTTGACAATTGTATTATTGGTGGCTCAAGCTATAGCTTAAATTTGTATGTAGTATAGTTCTCGTATCCTTTTTCACAATAAAATTTGTGTAAATAGGAACTGTTTTCACATTCAACTAAGCCACCTGATGTTGACTTGCCTTTGTGCCTTGGAATATTTATCATGTCTTTCTGAGATTTAAATTAAAATTTCGAACAATTAGCCTATAAAATCTTAATTCAATTTAATATAACAATATAAAATGTTCGTTAAAATTCTTACTACAAACAAATTTAAATTAAGTTTCTATGTAAATATTTTTTTTCTAATGTTTTTATTGGGTTACTAAATTCAATTCAGGGGGCTAATTCTGGCACTCGTGAACGGAATTGTTTTCGATTGAAGTATAATATCGATTGCTCTTAATTTTTTAATTCTGTCATTCGATACTAAACGGATCGAAATGTTTCTTTTGTGTTTCAAATACGTTTCATAACACTAAAAAATACTCAAAAAGGTAAACAAACAAAATTATTTGAACACAGATATAAAGCTAAAAAAGTTTTAAAATAAGTTTTTAACAAAGATTAGTTTTAGAATGAATCCCGAATTCTTTTTTTATTCATCATCCTCCGAATCCGACGAGAATGAAAGTGTCAATATCATTCGGAAAAGGATGCGAGAAACAACCAATCCCTTAAATTTTGCAAAAAATGAGTAATTATAAACCGACAGACACATACATAAGTGTGTACGTACATACATATATTGGATATAAATACGTATGTTTGTATATTTGTAAATATTTAAAACTTACATTTCTCATTTTTTTGTTTGTTTTTAATATACTGAACTTTTCTTTTTTGTTAAATTTTTTGGTAAGAAATTTCAAATCGAATGATATTTTACTAACGAGTAAAATCTCGAACGGTTGCATTCGAATGACAGCTCGATATCGAGTGCCATCATTAGGAATTTCGATACATGTTACTCGATTACGAGTAATAGAATCCCAAAAGTTAAAAATATCGAACATTCGATAGAAAACTCGCTCGTATACGTATAACCCAGGTCTATAGTGTAATTGTTCCCAAATTTCTTCTAAATTCAGAAAGACATGATAAGTATTCCAATCTTAATCGATTTTAATATAGGAAATTAAGATTATTTGATTGTAATAAATTATTTTAAAAGTCATCTTAAGAATTTCGTAACTGAACTTTCATATAAAATGCCCATAAGATTTTCCGATGAAAGCTTAAAATAATCAAATGATTTTTATTTCTAAAGGGGTAGGAATTCACTTTTCCCGCCTGTCTCAATGTGTTTCTTTAAGACCAATCAAGAACCTATTTTCAAGTCAGTAATGTCCGAATTCATAGGTTTTACTTACACATTTTTATTTTTAAGCACTTCAAGTAGTTCGCTCATGTGTAAGCGATGGAAATAAATAATCAAAAAACATTACTTATAAAAATATTAAGTCACACCTTTTTAAAAGTACGGTTCTCTAACAATGACTTCTTTAGAAATATTTCCTTTCTTTGCACAGCAGAACACAGTTTTACCACCCTTCATCGTCCCTGAAAACAACTTGTAAATTATTAAAACAAATTCCGTATTGAATGCAACGATTGTTAGCGTCTTTTAAAATTGACTACATAAAAGTGAAGCTTTTTAAAAACCATTTATAAAATCAAATTTAATTTGCTATCACTTGTCCAAAGAGGCAGTACCAATCACTTTTACTCTTTTAATTAAAAAAAATTACTCAAATTGATAAACTAAAAGAAGAAATGTTCACATTAAATTTAATCATTTTATTTTTGGGCATAAACTGCGCCTTGTGTCAACCTGTTGCGTCTTTAGTAGACGACGATCCTGGGCAAAATAATTTTGAGCTATCTGGCTTGGATGTTTCACAAAAAACTGACTTTAACGGAGATCGTTTGGCGAGGCACATTGGGGCAGGAGGTGTATTTAGCGGCTTTGGTGTATTCGGCGGTAGTGGTTTTGCATCTCCTGTTTACGCTACACCGTCGGTATCAGTTGTGTCAGCTGCTCCAGTCGTAACTACAATTCCAGTTATATCAACGTTACCATCATATCCCGTCTATGGCGGATATGACAGCTATGGAGGTGGCTACAGCGGTGGACTTGGAGGATTTGGCACTGGCTTTGGAGTTGCCAAATTTCGAGCAAAAGGTTTTGGTGTCGGTGGTGGTTTTTTCGGTTAAACGAAGTTACTAAAGATGATTACAAGCGAAATAACTTTGTGTTTATACTGTTATAACTCAACTAAGTTCTAATAAATTATAGAGAGTACATTAGGGTGCCAATTAACTATATGGAAAAATTTTTTGGAAGAAATTTCTTAAATGCCAACCCCCAGATTGGTTCGAATTGCTAAAAAAAATAGTCCCTTGAAAATTTGTGCTCAATTGAATGAGGGTATAAGGTGCCCACAAATATTTTTGGTTATGGCTTTGGTTTTTGTTTAGTTAAAAATAGGTTTCTTTATTGCAATTTGGAAAACGTAAACGGTAGTCCGTAACAATTTGCAAAATATATTGTTTTTGTTCTTCGCTTCTTGATAAACTATTATTATAATCCTGCATTAAAGTGTGGTACTGGGAGAGCACAAGCAATGGCTATTTGCAAATCGCTTTTTGAATGTGGTCTGCAAAATTATGTAAAAGCTTTGGTTTTCGATACGACAGCAGTTAATACTGGACGATTCAATGAAACTTGTTCAATAATTGAAAATACACTAGAGAGGGATCTGTTGTATTTTGCTAGTTTTCAGACCACACTAAATATTCATTATCCGTCGCACAAAGTTCTATCTTTCGGATGTGTTTTTTATTCATTTGGAACACTTTATTTAATATAGTATTTCCTCCTATTGCCTACTTTTTGATATGGTCACCCTATAAGCTCTTTAATGAAAAGTATATTTTTTTAAAATAATTACAAAAACGAATTTGTTGTTATAAAAAAACACTACCGAAGTAATTATTGAGAATATGTAGCAAAATTAATGTCTGTACAATCCGGAATCAAAAGATTACAAATATGTTTACCAAATTTACAATTTGTTTTGTCCATTTCGTTTTCAAAAATTTTCGTAAATTTCCTTTCCACAAATTTTTTAATTCAGGAAAAACAAAATTGGTATCACATATTAAAAAAAAAATAAAAAATTCCAGGGTTGGATAACTGCAATATTTTGTAGTACATAAAAATGACCAAAATGGTTACAAATTTTAAGTTTTTCATAAATAAAACTATTTCATTCCTGACTAAGAGTTGCAGTGGTAAAAAACCAAAACAAAAATTTTAATTTCCTTTCCAGGGTTGGGAAATTTAAATATTTTTTATGCATAAAAGTAACCAAAAAGGCAATTGACGTTGTTGTTTTTGCTAATTAAAACTGTTTTATAATTCAGGAAGAACAAAATTGGTATTAGAATCTTAAAAAATCAAAATTTCTACTCCAGCGTTGGACAAATGAAATATTTTATACATGAAAGTGACCAAAAAGTTTACAAATTTGAATTTTTTTGTCAAGTAAGACTATGTTACACCTCACTAAGAAGTGCATTGGTAAAAAAATAAAAATTCACTTCCAGAGTTGGGAAATCGACGTATTTTTTGGTACATAAGAGTACCCACATAAATTCCAAAAATTTTGTGTTTTACTGAATTAAACCTATTTTATATTTCAGGTAAAATTTAATTTGTATTAAAAAATTAAAAATTCGGTTCCAGGGTTGGAAAATCGTAATTTTTTGGTACATAAAACTATCCACATAAATTCCAAATTTTGTTTTTTCAGTGAGTTAAGAATATTTTATAATTCTCTAAACATTAAATTGGTATTAAAAATTTTTAAATTAATAATTCGGTTCCAAGGTTGGAAGATCGAAATTGTTTGATACATAAAAGTAATCATATAAGTTCCCAATTTTGGTTTTTTCAGTTTATTAAACCTATTTTATACTTCGCTAAGAATTAAATTGGTATTAACAATTAAAACTTCGGTTCCAGGGTTGGAAAATCGAAAGCACCCATATAAGTTCCTAATATTGGTTTTTTGTGAATAAAATTTTTTTTATACTTCGGGAAGAGTTAAATTGGTATTAAAAACCAAGAAAATTAAAAAACCAATTTCAGGGTTTTAACATCGACATATTCTGATTCATAAAGTAACCATATAATATGCTATTTTAGATTTTTATAGTGAATTATACGTACTTTATATATCAAGAAGATATAAATTAGTATTAAAAACCAAAAATATCTAAAAGACTGTTGAACAATTAGAACATGAATCAGATTTTTTCTTTTTTTTTTGTAAATTTTGTAATGTCTATATATAATATTTTTGAAAGACGTTCAGAGGTATTAGAAATAAAAAGAGCCAAACATTTAGCTTCCTAGCCAAAAAATTTAAACGTTTTCTTAAATATAAAAGTAACCTATAACATCATTTCGTTTTTTTTAATAAAACCTACTTTCTGTTTTAGCAAGAAAGAAACCAAGACGAATTACATCTGTGAAGGGTATTTAAGATTCGGCACAGCGAATATAGCACCTTTACTTGTTTTAATTCGGTGTTTTAATTTGTGAGCAAAAGTTGTTCCTCTTTTTTTGATCTATAACTTGTACTAACAATCTTTTCTTGTGAAATAAATATTAACGAAGTTATTGACAATCAAAGTAAAAAATACGGTATTTTGCAGATTTTGGGGGCGTCGGGGGCACCCTATCCTCTGATCCAATTGAGATCAAATTTTCAAGGGACCATTTTCTTAGCAATTCGAACTAATCTGAGGGTTGGCGTGAAACAAATTCCAACTTCGAAAAATAATTAGCAGCCTAAAGTACATACTTCAAACGAATCAACATTTAAAAACAGAAATAAAAATTATTATTACTCTTGTCGGCATGTGATTTCAAAAAAAGGCCAAAAGCTACAACAGAATTCAGAATCGTCTACGATTATAAAAAATATATATGACTGGAAAATGTTTTACTCCTACAATTAGAAGTAACGTTCCAGCTTAACTGAAACCAACGTGAGAAGTTTTGGGGATTCTTCTCACTTTAGAATTTTTTCTTGCTTCTCTTATAACAATTTTTCAATGGCACTCGAAATGTATGTATGTAAGTGTACGTTATGGGATACTCAGAATGCTCCATAATAATGTGAGTGAATGTGCAATAGTCCGTATATTTTTAAGAACTTTCGATATTGATTAGTACACAGAAAAAAGACTCGTACTAATTCAAGTTTTATACCCTCCAAAAAAGAATTGGAGGGTAATATACTTTGTCATTCCGTTTGTAACGCAGCGAAATATCCACCTCAGACCTCATAAAGTATATATATTCTTGATCAGTGATAATATATAAGGCGACCTGAGCATGTCCGTCCGTCCGTCCGTCTGTGAAATCACGATTCAGTCCAAACGAAAAGAGCCAGGCTTTTGAAATTCGGTATAAATATATCTTGAAGGATAGCATAAATCAAATTCGGCCTAAATCGGGCAAGAGGGAAATAAAGTTCCACTAAGAAGAACTTAAATAACCTCTAAAAAAACAACATAATTTTTAAAGTTTTTTTGTAATTTTGTTGAGCAAATGATATATTTTTATGTCAAAGAAGGTCCAACGCGTTAAACTTGGAGCCATAAAATAAACAAAATTAATTTTTGGACCCCGCCCCCTTTAGTGGGCGTTATTATATGCAAGAATAGTGCAAAAATTTAACAAATTGTTTTACTTAAGCCTACATTTCTTAAAAATAACATTTATAACGTTTAATGACGAAGCTGAGACTCCTCTGCCCTACCCTTTCCTCCCCCTAAATGACCCTATAAAAAAAATAAAAATTTAAATAAATTTTGCATTTAATTATCACAAAAATTTTTTTTTTAGTTTTATGGCAAAGGTGAAATGTCCCGCCAACGGCCCTTGCCAGAGAGACCCCGACAAAATACAGTTTGAATGCCCTTCAAAAAGAATTGGGCCCCATATTCTTGATCATTAATGAAGTCTAAGACGATCTAGCAATATACCATACGTTCGTCTGCGGAAAACATGATATAGTCTATTTTTGGCCCCTACCCCCTTCAGTGGGCGTTGACATACGATATTATACAAATGAACTCTGTCCCACCAAGTTAAGCATTTTAAATTTACTTACTAATTATATGCTTTTACTTTTTTCTACTTATTTTGGAAACGAGTTGTACTGAAAATTTTAAGTTCGAATATCATTAATATGTACTTAAAACAAGAAAAAACGAGATTAGATTCGAAAAGCTCCCCTGGAGTATTTCAAAATGAGTATAAAATATGTACTTAAATAAAAGTATTGTTTGAACAAAGAAATATTTTTCAATGACTTAACAATTTTTATACATATTTGAAGAGTATTGCTAGCTGAGGTAGCTAACACGAGACTGTGAACACGCAAGACCCGAGATCAACCCTGAAGTCAGTAAAAGAAAAATTAAAAATAAAAAAACAGCAAAATAATAAAACAGGAGAAAACAAGAAAAAATAGAAAAGTAAAAATAGGAAAAGAAAAGTAAGAAAAAAAAAATAAAACTTTTGTCTACAATATCAATGCCGATTTGGAATTGAACCTGGCTAAAATTAAGTACTTAATACTTAAATAATGTACTTACTATACTTTTGACATTGCTTAGGATTGGTTTAAGTACGGATGGATTGAGTTTTATTTTTAGTGTAGCGTACCTGTGAAAAACTTATATGAATTACAATTGAAAGTGTTTTTAAGAATAGAAAACGTTAGCACATAAATAGGAAAATACATATGTAATATAATACGAGGATATAATACAGTGATGTCAGCCTCATACACAATTGTGGAAGCGAAACTCACATGTACGCTTACGCTCTTTTATTTTGAGAGCGTAAAATATAATTGTTTACTGAAAAACACTCTCATTCAGCGGGAAGTATCGCAAGTCCTGTTTTGAGGCCTCCAAACAGAAATAATATATTTATATAAATATATATATACAATACATATAAGAGGTTTGAAATAAGTTGGATCCACTGTATGTAGGTACATCTTTTCGAAAATTTCTTAAAGTAGCTTTTAAATTAATTCATAAGTAAGACTTTTTGTAAAAATTGTTTCTCTTGTATATAAACTAACCAAATGTTCAGCTTAAAAATGGAGAAATATTTTAAAATTAAATATCTGAGCACTTGGCAATTTTCGAAACCCTTTTTTACAACTTATAAAATTAGAAGATATTATTGGTAAATAAAAGGATACTCTTAGAAAAGGCCACTAGTTAGGCCTCGCAACCGCACATTTCTCCCGCTGGGAATGTAAGAGATAAGAGTGATCTCACCAACATAATCACATTTGACATCACTGATATAATAACTCTTTAGGAGTTAACAATACAATATCATACATATTTTTGTGACGTAATTGTTTTTCGACGAATCAACGACTGTTTGGGTGTAAATAGAGAGGATACAAATAAAAAGACAATTGTGATTTAGTATTTTCGACTTCAATTAAATATTTCTTTATTTTAGCTTTTAATTCTGGTGATTTGTATAATTTGTACAATGGAATGTGCTACAAACAGTGCTGCCACTTAAAAAAAAATTTCTATGCAAAATATTTGAAAAAGTTACCAAATTTGAGAAAAAGTAACCAAATTCAAAATGCACTGTTTTATTTGGAAAAAACATAAATATTTATCTGAAGTTGAAATGCAATGCAAAATTAATAATTACAAAACAAGAAATGTAATTCATTTACATATTAAAGAATTCTTACTACTGAAAAAATAACGATAAATTCATGTACATATTTATCGGCCATGTGATGGAAATCGCTTATCGCAAGAAATAAAGCGTTTTCGATTTGAAGTCACAAAATTGGTGTGCTGGAGGTCGCAATCGCTCAAAATCGTTCAAAAGAAATTGGCGTTTTTCAAGTCGCCTGTGATTCGACAATCGTGCGATTCATAGCACATACATCTATATTTTTGTTTTACAAGAGTCAATTTTCCATATATAATTCATTTTCTTTAAAGTACACAAATAAAATTATTATTATAATTTATATTTTTAATAACACAGATCTGAATAGCGTTGACATTGTTGTGCAACAAAAGTAATACAAACAAGTAAATAACAATGTCAACAATTTTATAAACCGTAATTTAAGAATTTAACAAGTAAAATATGAAAATATTTATACCTATTATTATTTTCAGAAAAAAGTAACCAAAATGAAAAAAAATATTCACATCTTCACATTGGAAAAAAATTACCAACTTTGGCTAGAAATAACCAAAAACGGCAGCTCTGATAACAATACAACAAAGAACCGAACAAACGAATAAACCTAAACCGTTAGGTATTTCTACTAGTCAGAATCCAAGATAATACTCCGAAAAATCAGGAATGATTTAAGGGTCCTGAAAAAGTAGTAAATAATACTAGAAAATTAAATAAGCAAATTAAACGATGCAAATATAAAAGTTAACGATTTGGCTTAAACAACGAAAAGAGGACCTCCTGAAAAAAATAATTCAAGCTTATCTTTTTAATTATTTGCTTTATATGTATATTAACAAAAATGTGAAAATAAATTGTTTTTAATGTTATTTTGTTATAAAAGCACGTTGCATAGCACAACTTCATTTGTGTTACTTTTGAAACATGACAAAACAATTTCTGAAAATAGTTAATAAAATCGATAAAATTTGCTTGCATTTGATTTAACTGCGTGTACATCAAGACCATATCAGCGGCAATTGCAGTACGAAAAATTGGCTGAAGATGAATACAAATAGAGCAACTGAGTTAAAATTGTGAACACGAGTCGTCGAAGTGACGAAGCATAATATTCCAGAGCGAAAATGACAAACGTTGCCACCTGTAAAAGTTGTCGTAGTTACTTGCGATATGACAAAATGGAGTAATGCTTGCAAACCTCAAGCCAGAAGTCCATAACACGTGTTAAAGCGTTTCAGTTGTCTGTCAAGTTGCAGAGCATACAGCGTAAAACGCTTAAGGGGAAAAACAATTTTAGTTTTTCGACATAATATTTGAGAGAACGTCGGCAGAATGAGAGATCGGATTTCTTCATCTTAATCTTACTGCCTGCCAAAAGGAATACTATTTCTATTAATCTTATACGAAGTCATAATTCATTGACAGCCGTGGTGAGAGTGTTTATAATTTGCCAAGAAATAGTTTGATAAAATATAGAGTGCAACTAAAATGACTTTCTTGTTGTGAGTAATAATTTTTATAATTTAATTTCATAGAAGTAAACTCAGGTACACAAGGTTTAGGAATGGAGCTACGGAAAGCTGTTTGTTTCTTTTTGAAATAATTTTTTCACACAACACTCACAAGCAACTAAAGATTTGCAATGGCGACTTTTTATACACAACTACAAAAGCATGTGCTTATTTGACAGTTCATCTCATAAGATCGCGGATGGAAGACATGATACAATTGTACTTTTTTTCTTACAATTACGACTTTTTGGTACCGTAGTACTACCACGACTAATTTGGTATAATTTAAATAGCTCAACAAAACACTATAGGTTTACGCCTAGTTCTTAAAAACGTTTTATGCTTGAAAATTTTTGTAAATTCTCAGATAATCAGTTAATAAACATAAAATATTGATTATAGGTCGACTTTTCATAATATGCAGCATCCCAGTCAGCACTTCATGAAATTTTCTGATCGTTCTTTACACCTCTGCTCGACCAATAAATACATTGATGTTTCGTTTCTTTTTGAAAATGATTGTTATTTTGAGAGAAAAAGGGTCTCATTCTCGATAAATTATGACTCATTTTTGTGACAGGCTTACAATTAATTGCGATAAAATAAAGGGTATATGTAATTGCTTTCCAAATACCGAAACAGTTTTCAATCAATGTCCCGTTGCCTGAATTTTAAACTAACAGCAACTTTGAATAAAATTATTTTTAATAAATATAAAAAAGTGATACCGTTATGGTATGAAAAGTACATTTTGCTTAATTAATTAGTACAAACTCAAAGTAGCCATTTTCCATCCCTGCATAAAATTGTTGCTTAAGATTTCTTATAACAACGCTCTCAAAAAACTCTTATAAGATTGAGATCACACCAGTGTTGTCAGATAATTTTTTTTCTTGCCCCCAAAAAAATTTAGAAACCCCCTAGATTCTACACTTTTTCTTAAAAAACCCCCTAAATCAGAAAAGTTTAAGTAGTAATTTGGTTTCATCATTCTTATCTCTATTAAATTTGAATTGAGGTACTATCATTCTTACGCGAAAAGCACGAAAACACCCAAATTTTAGTTTTATTTTTTTATAAAAAGCCCCCAAAAAAATATATATCTGCAATCTTTCTTTCTTTTGTAAGAGACGGCTTGAGAAAGTTTGTTACGGGTACATGTACTTCTTTTGTTTGGGATGCAAATCCAACATGTTTTTTCGTATTTTGTTGTGCAATAAGGTCTCCTGTTAGCCACCATAATGCTTTTACAATATTTGCATAAAGCTTTTTAGTTGTCTCCCTGGACAGGGGCTAATCAATCTGAAATTTAATTTTGCATTTATTGTGTTTAAAATTTTATTTAAAAATACAATACCTCTAAGCTGCTGATCTGCTTCCCACTCCTTTTTATATTTTGTTTATATAGTATGTTATCCTTTTTTGGAATATTGGTAATATATTGTAAAGATGAACAACTTTTTAAAATTTATATTTTGCAGTTCAAGGAAAACCAACAAAATTGATTTAACGAGAAAAATGTTTTAATGTTTGTATTTGCGTGATTACTTTCTAAATCGCCATTTCGATACAATATCTTCGACATGCTCAGTTGTTAAATTATGTACTATTATGTACCAAACTATAAATTCGAAAATCCCCTAAAAATCCCCCAAATAAAATTTTCTTACCCCCAAATTTCCTCCTAAAGAATATTAACCCCTAAATCTGCCCCTAAATAGAAAAAAAACCCTAAATCTAGGGGGAAACCCTCTAATCTGACAACACTGGATCACACTAAATTGATATCTACACGTAATATAATTCGCTCTGCGATTGAATTTGACGCTCTTATCTTACATAAAAGAGATAACATACTTTTTGTTTTTTGCAAAAATTTTTGCTTTTGTATTTAAACCAGTGGTGGGCACCGTCAATGTATTGGTAAATTGTGTATGTGTTGAGCTTAAGAGCCACCCACCAAACACAAAGCCAAGCGTTTGAAAGATTGTATATTTATACATAATTAGCAATATTTTCTAGGTTGAAAAAAACGTTGATTACGTAAAATTAGTAATTAAAAATAAAACTTTTTCTAAGTAAACACGCAAATGAAAATAATTAAAAAAGACAGGACAATAATTTGTTACGTTTTCCATTAAAGAAATAAATAAATAAAAGAATTGTTGCTTGCTGGAATATTCGCCAAAACCAAAAATACGCGATTGGATGTATCAAACTTAATAAGTTTTGATATTTGTCGGCCAGGAAGATCATTTTCATATGGGAAACATATTCAAAATATTTTTGATAAGATTTTACAGAGACTAATTTATAAGACTAAGTGTATTTCTAAATTAGGAGAATTACTATAGTCCGTTATTAGAGAAAAATTGTATAAAAGGCATTGTATGTTATCGAAAGCATTGTTTATGACAAAATATTTTTCGCATATCATCATAAGTGAAATTGTTTGCTGGACAAATATTCTGTAAAAAAATATAAAAAAGTTCGTAAGCATCCGCCTGATATTCATTCGTCGCTGTCTCATCGACGACTAAATTAAAGAGGGTAAGAATACGTGTGAATGATCTCAGCACAATTGTGCTATGAAACGCCCGTATCTGATTTAAACTAACCAAATGTTCAGGTAAAAAATGGAGAAATATTTTAAAGTTAAATATCTTTTTTTGCTTTTTTTTCAAATTATATGTATTCATCATTTAGACAATAACGGTTAAGTGAAATTTTTTTAATAATCGCGTAGACTGCGATGTTTCTACATGAAAAGGAAATGAAAAGGTCATTAATTAGGTCTCGCAATCGTACATTTCTCCCGCTGGGAATGTTAGAGATAAGAGTAATCTCACCAACACAATCGTAATTGACTTCACTGCCATAGAGACACAAACACATAAATGTATAGGATTCAGCCGGCGAGAGAATGAGATAGAACGCATTACAGGCTACGTTTTTTTCCGCTGAGCTTTAACGCTGAAATGCCATACCTAAAAAAAAAAGCGGCAACATTATGTCAAAAAACAATAAAAACAGGGTTATCAAACAAACAAATTAAACAACCCGGATTATTTTAACAGCTGGACGGACGACATTTGTGATTTTGTTATTGAAATTTTGTACAAATTACAAACGTGCTCACATATGTATGTATATAATCATATTGTAAATATTTTCTTACCACCATTTTCTAATACGAAGTGCACACATTTTTTCTTTTATTATTTATTTCACTTTTGTAAATTTTTGTTTTTTTTTCTGTTTACAATTGTTTTCTTTTGCAACTAACTTCATTGGGAAACGCTCTGTTAAAATCGGACTTTCCAATAGCAAAGCGTTGCCGCCGCGTTATATCGGTATGCTCCATACAAAATGTATGGACATGAAAACTTTTGACAGCTAAACAACGCTTGCCGCCCCTGTTTAGGGATGGCTGTTAGACGTTCTCGGTCTCTTTTTTGTGCGACTCTTCGTAGCATCCCCACTACCGTCTACTAAACATTGTCCATATGTATGCTAATGTGTAGTGGGATTGTCAGTATATCTATGACATAGATGATGTAGATTCTACATAACATACATATATCTTGCTCCAGGTTCGAGCGTTCTTCGTGTTATGTTAGTATGTGTTTAATGCATGGGTTTGCGCCTGCGTAATAGAAAGTTTTAGTAAAAGTGTATTGATTGTTGATGAATTTTTATTTGTGTCAATATTTTCATCTGCTTGATAAATTAATTTTACTATTACATATGCCAAAAACTAAAGTTGAAAGGAATCGTGAAAATAAAATTAGATAAAAATACGCATTGAAGAGTATCGAAAATGATAAAATATTAATTGTTTTCAGTAATTCTAATTCTTTTTTATGTATTTATAAATATACAGTTTACATGAAACGACTGTTCATTTTTTCAATACTTTTCAATAAGTTCTTTAATCAGGGGCTTTTCAGAAGTTACACTTCTACCGTATGTGACTTGCACACACTCACAAAAACCTTTTTTTTTTTTGAACAACTTTCAAACGGTTTTGCTGATCGATTCTAAAAACTAATTATCTCAAGCCACGTTGAGCGCCACTAACCGGGTCTAAATCGTTAGATATCGTGAACTCCGATTTTATATACATATGTGATTAATTAGTGTTCTCGATCCTTTTAGAGGACACGAAGAACTACATCAATCTCCGCTTTTCACATGGGAATCGGCTGATCTATTCATAGCAGTTTGCAAATTAAAATAATATAATTTTTTAGCTGTTAAAATTGACAGGAAGTTGCAGAGATGTCCTTTAGGTGCAATAGTTTTTCATATTTTTATAGTACAACCAGCAATGCGCCGGATTTAGAAAGAAGCGGAGCACTCGGACGAAGGGTGCTGTTACTTTGTTTTTATACCCTCCAAAAAAGAATTTGTCATTCCGTTTCATCGAAATATCCATCTCAGACCCCATAAAGTATATATATTCTTGATCAGGGATGAAATCTAAGACGAACTGAGCATGTCCGTCCGTCCGTCCGTCTGTGGAAATCACGATTCAGTCCAAACGAAAAGAGATAGACTCTTGAAATTTGGCATAAATATATTTTGAAGCTTAGAGCAGGTCAAGTTCGAAGATGTGCTAAATCGGGCAAGAGGGAAAAAAGTTCCCCGAAGAAGAACTAAACCAACCTAGAAAAAACAACATAATTTTTAAAGTTTTTTGGTTATTTTGTTAAGCAAATTATATATTTTTATGTTAAATACGGTCCAACGGCTTAAACTTGGAGCCATAAAATAAAATAAAAATATTTTTTGATCCCGCCCACTTTAGTGGGCGTTATTATAGGCAAAAATAGCATAAAAATGTAACAAATTGTTTTACTTAAGCCTACATTCCTTAAAAATAAAATTTTTAAACTTTAATGACGAAGCTGAGACGAAACCTGGTACTACTCTGCCCTACCCCCTCCTTCCTCTTCGGCCCCTAAATGACCCTACCAAAAAAATTAAATATATATTTTAAATCTTGTATATAATCATCCCAAGCATTTATTTTTAGAGTTTTATGTCTACCTGTTTCTGCCCTATTCCCTCTCCCCCTTTGCCCTTTAAATGACCTATAAAAAAAATTTTTAATTTTGTATATAATTATCCCAAGCACTTATTTTTAGAGTTTTATGACAAAGGTGAAATGTTTCCCCCATAGCCCTTGCCAGAGCGACCCCGCCAAAATACAGTTTTTATACCCTCCAAAGAGGATTGGACCCCATAAAGTATATATATTCTTGATCAGTGATGAAGTCAAAGACGGTCTAGCAATGCCCATACGTTCGTCTGTGGAAAAGATGATATTGTATATCTTTGAACCCCGCCCCCTTTAGTGGGCGTTGACGTACGATATTATATAAAGGAACTCTGTCCCACCAAGTTAAACATTTTAAATTCACTTACTAAACATTTGGAGGGTATTTACAATTTTTACTTGTTTAATATATGATAAGTCTCAATCGCTTTCTTCGTCACTGAAACAGACCGACAACAACTCTTGTTAACTTCAGTTAACAGTACACCCAAGTGGTTGCTTACGATTGCAAAATATGTCATTGTATGTTTCGTGTTTAGAAATGAGTGCTAGACTTGACGGTCTAGGGTAGATTTAGAAGAAAAAAGTTTATATTTTTTATAAAGGTTTTTAACTGATACTAAATATCTACTTCTTTTTAAATAAAATAGAACAGTGCAATTATTGTTTTATTCATATTTTTTTTGCATATAACAAACAATTAGAATTATTTCATTAAACTTACTTTTTTACAATAATCATTAAAATTATACTACATACAAATATTTGCTAGTTGGACTTTGTACATCAACCAAAATACTTGCCAAAGAAAGGCTTGTAGCCGCCTAGGCCCAGCCCATGTAGGCCACCCAGACCCCAACCACCTAAGTTGCCGAAGCCTTTGAGACCCAGTCCAAGGCCACCAAACTTACTGTTCAACCCACCAAGACCTCCAAAACCACCTAAACCTATAAAGCGCCTATTTCTTTGGTAGCCTTGCGAACTGTTACTAAGTGTTTGGTTAGCATCTGCGACATCCAACAACGTCAAAGGAACGGGGGCGACAACTGACTCGTCAGGATTGCTTGTAGAAGCAGGTAAATCAGCTTGAGCATAGTGCGGCAATAAAACAGCTACTTTGCGTTCTTGATCTTCAATTGGCAGGGTGTGAGTGCCAACTATACAACAGCCAATAACGGACAGAGTTGTACACAATTGTAAATATTTCATATTCTCTGCCGGTTTTCGGTAAATTGCTTTTTGATCCTTTAGGTGTGACTGAACGGTAGTAAATCCACAAGTTACTTGAGTATTCTATGAAGTGCGTAAAGTGATTTTATACCAAATATTTTCTCTAAAACTTACAGATTAACTTTTATACTAGTGGTGGCGGTTGGTGGTATTTATTTTCTCAGAAAATTTATATTTTCATCTCTCTGTATTCTTTCTGTTGTTTTATTTGTCCACATGTGATGAAATTGCTAATATGTTGGATAAATAACTTTTCAAAATTTAGATACATTTGAAATGATTAGATGCTCTTTTCAGCCAGAGGCAGTTTCACACCCAATATTTCGTTGAATTTATCGAAGAAACTATTGATGTTATACTCTTTTTGTAAATATGATAGCATATGAACTTGCATGTATTTATTTATTTCTCTTATTGATTGCTATAGACGGCACGGAGTTTTTAGAAGCCGTATGTAACATGTGCAAGTGATGTGTTGTAGGACACATTAACCTGATCGAGTTAATCATTTTTATAGAAACTGTTGTAAAGCTACTAGATGATCACATTCTGCAATGAAAAAAACAGCAGTGTGAGTCCGTTCACAGGGGAGATGTGTAAACATCTAGTAATGAAAAAGCTAGTAATCAGCTGTTTACTGAAATGTAATGCATGTAGTTATCTTACAGCAATGGTTTTCGAGCTGTACAGCGCTAGCACAATTATAGGATAATGAAAATTGCACACTAGATGGTGTTTATATGCAGATGTTAAGTTTCTCTGCACTTCTTGTTGTCCGTATGAATGACAATATCAAAGACGAAGAAGACTTTTACTTTGGCAAGTTTATTTTTTTTTTGTTTTCCATATTTTGCTTTGTTTTAGTAAATTCCTTATTAAAAGTGCAAAAAATATTTTTAAAAGTTATTAAATTTAAATGTTTTTGTACTCATTTTAGATATTTGTTTTTATTTGCCTACGATAACATAATGTACGACTACTACTATTGCACACTAGAAACTTAACAGCTGCATAGAAATATACTCAACACCAACTAGCTCATTCGCTTAGTTTTGACAAGAACCTTTAATCAAACCTATGTAATTTAAATGGGTTTGATCAAAGGTTCTTGTCAAAACTGAGCGAATGAGCTAGTTGGTGTTGAGTATATTTCTATGCAGCTGTTAAGTTTCTCTGTACTTCTTGTTGTCCGTATGATTATACTAATACACTCATATATTGCTCACACCGATTTGATCTTACTCTAAATTTGTGATTGTATTGTGAAAAATATTTTTACCCCCAGCGTATAGATGTTTACACATCAAAAATTCGCTGGAAAATGATACTATTTTTCTTGTAAGTATTGCCGAGCACTACACTAATAGTGCGTACTGTGACATCAGCCTTATGTGATATTTATTGTGTAAAAGTGGTTCCAAATATTGATTTTAGAAACTAAAGCTACTTACTAAAGATTTCTGGTATATACAATGTGAATTCATTGCAGATAAGCAACTTCTTTGTAATACATTCGTCCAATAACCGCCAAGAAAGCTTAAGCAACAAAATTTTAATTTTACAGGAGAACTAAGTTTTACTTAGCCTCTATTTGAAAAAGAAAATTTGTGTTTTTTTTGGGGCTTATGAATCGATATAATAAATATATGACGATAGTATATTTGAATTCGGGCAAGTGCACATTGTTTAATACTAGAAATCGGTTAATTAAAATTATATATTCTTATATATTAGTTTGGATAGATTTCATTCCGTTCGTTTCAAAGCAAATCCACTTAATCCAAAGATCAAAACACAGCGTAAAAGAGTAAAACATGAATAATTTACAGACTTACTGTTATCATAATAACTTTAAAAATGTATTATTAGTCCAAAACGCTGATATGCAAATGTCGCGATTCACACATGAATCGTGATTAGAAAATATTAAAACAACGCACGTGTGCGTACTTCATAAATTTAGAACCATGCGTGATGGTTCGTGATTTGTAATACGTTTTTCAATTTTTATTCTACCTAATAGTAAGGAAAATGTAATGCATACATTACATACACACATATGTACGAGCTATAGGGATGCATACTATTTACTGCGTGAAAAATTCAAGTTTCGTGATCGTGCGTGATGGTGAGCATAATTCTACTCACGCGCACATATCCTCTAAATAGTCATACAATAAGTGGAAAGAAGAAGAAGGGAAGTTGAAAAAAGGCAATCAGTGGGTGCTCTTGACTGAAGTAGTAGAACACGAGACTATGAAGCGGAGGGTCCTTAGTTCAAACCCGCGCTGAGTTATGAAATAGCACTGGTCACTGAACATAATTGGCATCGACTGACACTATCATGTACTATAAGCAGTGGGGCAGCACCCTCCTTCGTCTGTCCTGTAGCAAAAAATTTGCCGGCGAAGCAAAAAGGTTGCAATAACTACAAAAAATTGCTATCTTCTCATCTTTCTCCTGAATACTATCCCCTCCTTTCTGTTCCGGCGCAATGCACTGCATATGTAGGGATCATCCCCTGAGTGCTGGTCCAAGATAAAAAAAGAATGCTGCTTCTATTATGAATTCGGTTATTTTTGGCAGGAATCGGAGATTGCAAATATATTTGAAACATGTATACAGTAAGAAATCAAGATTCTAGAGACAGCATAAATTAGAGAAATTAAAATTTCTTCTGCTGCTTATGATATAATAATAAACATTTATTGCGTGCTTTTGACCAAAATATGGAACTTAATTATATTCATTCTAATTCTTTTAAAATTTTTCAAATAAATGCATTCCCACGTATTCTGTAGATAATTGTCAACGTCACGACAGAGTAGTAATAACCATTAACTCTTTCTGACATCATGTGACTACTCTCTAAAGCCTTGAATATAACAAGAGGCTGTTAGAAATTGCAAATTTCTAAAGAAAAGGAGTACACAAGTATTCTATTTACGATATTGTATTGTTGACAAGTAGTCACTGTATCATCAATGTCTCTTTACGATCATGTTTATTGTTCGGAGGTAACAAAGTTATCGTGTGCACTAAATGACTGACTGCTAACTTACCACCACTAACTTCAATCTTATGAGGAAAAATTTATGCGACAGGGATTGGATATGCATCAGGAAAGCAGTAAGACACAATTGCAAGGTGGTGCGAGGTATCTGTTTACACACAGTCTGCTTTTACGAATTTAGTATTTTGACTCTTAGACGCTTTTGTCCTACATTAAACAGCATTATGAGAATTAATTTAGGACAAAAAGATATTAACCGAAAGAGGATCTACGCAATGAATGTTGTAATCGAATATCCACACACACTACTCCTTTTATCCTCGTTCCCAAAACCTATTTTCCCAGTTCCCGCGCAATACACTGCCCTACTCCTAAAAAAATTGGCTTCATGTACACTTTTTCCTTCTTCGCAAACTATTTTTCCATTTTTTTCACATTTAAAATTATACGGTGTTCAGACATGAATTTTTAATTGAGTCAATATTCATTTTATTGCCATAAACCTTCCTATTGTCATATACAAAATTTAGACAGATCAGTTAACGTATGACAATTAAAAGAAAAACTTTTTCATATTAATATAGGCCCCAATTTCAAATCTAGAATCTTTTTTTTTTCCAATAATTTAACTTCAACATGAGTCGACATATATTATGTATATTTTTTCACTTTTCCAACAATTTAGAAGCTAAGTCTCTACTAACTTTGTTCAGTGAGTTATGCTTTGCTCACTAAACACAGTTTTTAGCAGGGCTGCATTTATAATTTTACTCAATATTATGAAAATATTATATTAATTGAAATATTATATAGATAATTGAATTCAATATGCTATTTATTGCGATACGCTCAATGAAGGTGTCTGAACGCTTTATTAAGCATTTATGAGGCTCTTTATCCCTTAAATAGTTCGGAAAATTCGAAATGAATATTTTATTCACAAATAATCATATTATTCTTCATGTAGTTTGCTCCTTGATTCGTATTTGGCTGCCGTAAATTTGTACATGTGGCATAATTAATACTTATTGTGTCGTAGGCACTCACAATTTCCAGCGCTTGGTGAAGATATTACTATTTATTTAAATTGTTAGCATATAAGAATACCTACCAATTTAATATGTAATACAATAAACCATACAATAATACACGTATACCAGCACATATGAGTAAATATGATAATGAATGAAGATATGAACAATGGAAGAGTTTCCGACTATTTAGTGAACTGTGGAGTTGAACTTGAAAATGTGCTGATCAGTACAGTCTACATATTTTGACATTGGTACATAATTTTTCAAATATTAGTAAATGAATGTGCAAACAGAGAAATAGTTTAGCCAATTGAAGAGCATTACTATGAATTCAATCAACAACGCAAGACTTTAAAGCCAAAAATTTATTTCGGTATATGAAATCCCATAATGTTGCTTCCTACATGATCTCTAAAAGATTCTTAAGGCCCATTTAGCCGAAAGTTGAAATCGTAAATGTTAGGTAAATGTGTCAGCTGCTTAAACTATGTCACTGTCAAGTTGTGAAAAGGCTTAAAGCAGAATTAGTTTGTACGTGCTGTTCTGTTCTAAATCAGCTGTTTTGTTTCTGTTCAATTGAAAATCTGTATGTGTGGTTTGTTGTTCCTTTTTCGTTCTGTTCTGTTGCGGATAAATTTGTAAAAAATAGAATTCAACATTAAGTGACATCCAACAGTGCGTATTTATTAGTTTTTTGTGGTGACAAATATTACACATTTTTTATTGAAAGTTTTTTTTTGTTTTAATTCAAGATTTTTTAAGTTTGTACACACAAAATATTCATTTTTGAAATATTAATTTCTTTATTTCATAATTTTTCACAAAATTATTCATATTCACAATTTCAATTTATTTGTTTTGATTACCTTTTGCTTTTAAAAACAGCTGATTTCATTAACAGAACAAGTAATTACAAAATATTTTCTACAGAACTTCAGAAAGTAAAAACTAACGAATCCTTTACCTGACTTCCATTACATCCATTTGTTGCTATACTTATAGAATGCTTAAAATCGTGTCATATGTTTTTGACAAAAACAAACAACATACATACATATAATTATTTATAGAAAACAAAATCATAAAAAATTCACAACATATATGTAGTGTTTCTTGTAAGCTATATCTCTTGAGTGTATTTAATAAAGAAAATAATAAATGTAATATAATGGATGTGGAAGATATGTTTATAACAAAAAATCCGGTGCGCATCAGTTTCAAAAATAAATACAACAAGTAAAAACGTTATATTCGACCTGTTCGAATCTTACATACCCTCCAAATATTTAGTAAGAAAATTTAAAATGTATAACTTCGTGGGACAGAGTTGCTTTATATAATTTCGTACGTCAACGCCCATTGAAGGGCGAGTTCAAAAATAGACAATATCATGTTTTCCACAGACGAATGTATGGGCATTGCTAGACCGTCCTAGAGTTCATCACTGATCAAGGATATACATATATAATTTATGGGATCCAATTTTCTTTGGAGGATATTAAAACTGTATTTTGCCGGGGTCGCTCCGGCAAGGGCTGTGGGGGAGACATTTCAGAGACATTTCTCAGTTGTCATAAAACTCTAAAAATAAATGTTTGGGATAATTATATACAAAATTTAAAATTTTTTTTATAGGGTCATATAGGAGGCACAGGGGGAGGAAGGAATAGGGCAGAGTAGTACCAGGTTACGTCTCAGCTTTTTCATTAAAACTTAAAAACTTTATTTTTAAGGAATGTAGGCTTAAGTAAAACAAATTGTTAAATTTTTACACTATTTTTGCATATAATGAGGCCCACTAAAGGGGGCGGGGTCCAAAAATTATTATTATTTTTTTTATGGCTTCAAGTTTAACGCGTTGGACCTTCTTCAATTTAAAAATATATCATTTGCTTAACAAAATTACAAAACAACTTTAAAAATTATGTTTTTTTTATGTTGATTTCTTTTCTAAATAAGAATGCTACATATTTTGCACTTTTCAATAAAAAATGGCAATATTATGGCATTTGGAAATAGTGAATTTATTACAAATGAATGTACCATTTCTTGCGAAAAATTTATTTTATTTTTAAAATGCGCCCAATTGTAGTTTTTTAGGAAAACAATGAAAAAATTTTACATATTTTTCAGAAAAGAAATCATATAAGCCTCGTAAATGGGACCATTTTTTCCAAATATTGAAATTAGTCATATTGTCTACATAATTTTTTAAACAAAAATGTTCACACTTAAATTCCTGTTATCTAATTACAGCAAACATACTAAAAAGCATGTATTGGCATTGATAATAGTTAATAATTATTACCACAGCCTCTAGAATTAATACCACCTGTATGGGGGTATTTCATACTAGCTTTCTAGTTAAAATACTTCACGAATGATAAGTCTGATTAAAGAGTTATTAAACTGCGTTCAGTTGTGCTAGTTTTGCAAAATACTATAAATATTGCAGTACTATAATGTTATAATAAATATTAGGAAATATATTTGTATACCCACCAAAAAATAATTGAAAATATTTGGAGGGCATTTAAGATTCAACCCGTTGATACCTGTTTTATATAAAAGCTTTACTAATTCCCATACCGTTACGTGATAAGATTTTTATGGGTGAAACAAATGGAGAAAGATGAAAAAGGGAATCTGTAGCACCCATATCGGCATCTATGGCGTAATAAGAATTGCATCAACTAAGACGATGGAAAATATTTTATTCATCCTACCAATTGATATGCATGTTAAATATGAAGCAGCCCTCGTTGATACAAGGCTGATATCAATGAGAGAATGGTTAACGCGAAAACGTATATAACCAAACACATATTACATATCTTAACCAGGAAAAACGTCCGTACTGTTACATGGGACAAAATCAAAATTGGATATGTACAAACAAACTGCATCACCATTACATCAGAGAGCATGGAATGGGTCAGAGCACCATAAGTATTCTGTACAAAGACGGGTCAAGGATTGGTAAACAATCGGGTGGAGAATTGTTTACTTTCGTAAAATCTTTCGCCTGCCGGATCATTATACTGGGTGCAAATTACGGCATTCGATATCGATCGAAATTTGTATAGAAATTGTATGGAAATTTCGATTGATATCGAATGCGCTAATTTGGGCCCAGGCTTTAGCTGAAGGTCCATACCATGGGTTGGTTTATGCGTTTCTCCTTTTTATGCAGCTGACAAAGAAGTAGAATCCGCATAATTGTATGTGGCAAGTTACACAGCAAAACGCATAGAATGCATAAACGTATCAACGCATCAAAGTAGGTTTACTTTCTACATTTTTATGTGTATACGTATCTACGCATGGTATGGACCTTCAGCTTTCCAGACGGAAATAACGGCTATTACACAAAATATAAAATAGCTAAAATTTGTAACTGACTACCAATCCGCATATTTATAGATAGTACGAAGGTTATACAAGCCCTAAGATAATATATTGCACAATCTCGGAGCGTAGTACAATGCATGGACGAAATAAAGTCATGCAGGCATGTTTCTTTTAACTCGGACAAAGCACTCAGAGGATGACCCCAAAATATGCAGTGGATTGCGACGGAACTAGAAAGGAGGGGATAGTATTGAGGGGACAGATGAGGAAAGATTAGAAGATAGCAAATTCTTTCTAGCTATTTGAACCTTTTACTTCGGTGGTTAATTTTTTCTATAAGGCCCTCATCAATGAAACAGGCTGACAACAACTAACACAACACAACCACCATGCACTAATGCTGATCAGAAGAATTTGACACAAAATTCATGACGGAGCGCAGAGTCGAACTCAGGACTCTCCGCTTCATAGCCTCGTGTTAACTCCTTCAGCCAACTGCACCCTCGTTGGCATTATGGAAGTACCAAAATGATATAGATTCCAGGTCATCAGGATATATTTGGAAACCATTAGGCGGATAAGCTGGCAAAGGGGAGTTAAAACAATGGGCTAAAGAGTAACATATCAGACATTAGCAGAACTCTAATGTAGGCAGAGTGCTCTGAACCTTTGGTTAGCTCAATTAAAAAAATGTAAGCTTTCATTAAAATTAGCCAGCCCACTCCCCACCGCCCATAGAACCCAAAATTTATTTTTGATCCAAAGTTTTTGGAATTTGTCACAGAGTCTTTTATTACCTCAATTAAAAATAAAATAAAGTTTCATCTAAATTGGTCACGCTCACTACCCACCGCCCATAGAACCCATACTAAATTTTTTCCCACAACTTTTTGTTTCTTTGCCAAAACTTTTATAAATAAATTTCAATATATGCATTTAAATATAGACTTTTATTCATCATCTATCATTTCTTTAACTATATGTTTCGCTGCCCTATCGAATACCCTTCGTACCTATAGTACAAATTTAATTATATAATTTAAATATATCTAAAAATTTTCAATTATATTAAAAGTACACATTAATTATTTTGTTTTAAAACTTACTTTTTACCCAATCATACTCTTTCTTAAAGAAATATGATTTGTTTCTGTGAGATTCGGCCCAACGTTTAAAAAAGTGACTAAGAAATCGCTTCTGAACTGATTTTTTCACAATTTGAATTTTCATTGCACATTTGAATTTTCATTGTACAACTCACTTTATGAAACACAAAATGAATTCATTTTAAAAATTAGTTACGTTTAATAATTTTCTTACACTTTTTTTTTTTGTAAATATTACTATTTCAAATAACGGTTTAATTAATAATATGTATTTGTTTTACTTTTTTGGTATGCACTTTTTCGATATTGCTGTCAATCAATTATTAAAAAGTAAAAGTAAAAGCCTAACGGTCTTGTTCAAAATATATTAATACAGGTTTAATAACCTTTATTTAGCAAAATTCCTTAAAGTATTATTCAAAAATTATTGTTACAAAGAATATTCAAAGTAGTAGTAGTAGTACTTTAAACCTAAATTTAGAAACACTCTTATTGTAAATATGCATTGCAATTTATTGTAAATATTCATAAAAATACGTGATTTTTATCACAAAATTTATAAGTTTGTTCAGCGATCGCAAAAAGTCGCAGAATTTAGTAGTAGTACTAACACGGAGGTAGACCGAGCTAACTTAGTTTTTTTCTAATGAAAACTGCAAATGCTAAATTTTTTGGAGTCATTTTGATTTGCTCAGATGTCTTAAACTATATATGTAATTTAAATATTTTTTCTTTCCTATTGAATTTAAAATACTATATTTTAATAAAAATGCTTTAAAACTATTGGTAGTTGAACCATATTTATTGTATAAACAACTGATATGTAGTAAAATTGTCATCAGTTTTCGTTGTATAATATTAAGATAACTTTACACATGGGACCCCATAAAGTATATATATTCTGGATCTTTATGAATAGCGATGACGATTGAGCGATGTCCTTCTCTCCGTCCGTCTGTACGGTTTTCCCAAGCCCCCAGAAGAGCTAGAGACTTCGTTCTTGGAAGATCCGAAGTATGGTTCCAGAGCTGGGAAGCTTACACCTATTTCTCGACGCAAAAAAAAAAAGTTTGAAATAGCTGCAAAAAACTGTCTATTGTCTTATCTTTCCTAATCTCTCCCCTCGTTTTCAGTTCCGGCGCACTGCATTGCATATGTAGGGGCCACCCCCTGAGTGCTGGTCCTACTCCTAAAAAAAAAAAATTATACCAAAAATCAATTATTTTTTTAATGTTTGTAAATAAAACCTATTTTTTGCTTTGGGAAGCCTCAATGGTCTATTAATAACTATAAAAATAAAAAATTGTTTCCAGTGATGGAAAATTAAAATTCTTAACTTAACTTAAAATTGTTAAACATTTTAAGTTTTTCTTTTACAAACCCCTTTATACGTCATGAAGATTTGCATTGGCAAAAAAAAAAAAATTTTAATTCAAATGTTACTTCCAGGGGTGGGAAATTGCATTTTTTTTATACGTGAAAGTAATCAAACAGGCAACTGATGTTATTGTTTTCTTTTGCTAACTAAGCCTGTCTTATAATTTAGGAAGAACAAAATTGGTATCAAAAATTCAAAAATAACAAGCGCACCGACTACAATTATTGGCACCCATAAGGAATTTTCGAATTGTTTCATGGGATGTACCGTCTGGTTTTATGAGAGCCTCTAGAGTGTTATTTTTGTTTACTTTTTTGATATGTTTTCTATTAGATACAGTTTTTGACATAATGATATAAACTCTGTGCCATTTTTAGTAATTAAAATAAAAATAACCTTTAAAAAAATATAGTTATTGGCACTCAAGTACAACTATTGGCACATTAAATTATATAGTCATTGGCACTTGACTACAATTATTGGCCCTTTAAAAATTATAATTATTGGCACATTACCATAATTATTAACACCCCTAAAAGTTGAATTATTGGCACCATGGTAACTCAAAAACCTTAAAAAACGTAACTAGAGGATTGTGATAATTCTTTCTATGTTTAACAAGAGAAATAAGCAAAACAAATTTTATTTACGCATTTAGCTATTTATATTATATAAAAAATAGAGTATATTTAACAGGTTTATATTTGGTTTAATTTTAAATGAAACTGTTGCATTAAAATAAATAATTATAGCTATAAGGTACATAAGGCATAAAATTCAATTGCTTTAAAAATGAAGTAAACCATCCTTTACCCGGCAAATTTTCTTCTCCAGAAGGGTGCTGCCGCGTATTTACATCGAGAAAGTCTTTAACGGCATGGAGTACGTCTTCCTTTCTTTTTGAAGACCTTTCCGCTGAGAGACTTTCACCCAATCGACAATGACTTCTTCTTCTGTTAAAATGGTTGGTGGACCTGGTCGAATTTTAGAAAATTTAGGGCCTAAACGAAATTGTAGCGTGGACCGTGGAATCCCATAAGTTTTTGATTAAGCTTTTTTTTGAAATTTCGCCATCCTTAATTTCGGACAGAGCTTTCTGCAGAAGACTTTCTTTATATGAATTGTTTTTTTAGGCATTTCAAAAATTCTGAAAATACAGTTATTGGCACTCAAAAAAGGTACAATGAGTGGCAGTGCCAATTGTTGTAGTAATTACAAATTCAATTATTTTTATTTTTACAGAAAATTTATTTATTTATTTATTTATTTTTCTATCATCATACAATACAAATATTTTAAAATATTTTATATATATTTACAAATTTTGAGATATTACTTAATAGTATTGCACCAAATATTAAACTAAAATAAAGAAATAAGAAATCAGTTATAATAGAACTAGGATTTAAGGAGAAAAAGATAGCTAAAAACCTTATATCTACATACAATAAATTTTATAGAAAATTTTTGCATTGAATCTTTAACCATCTTCCTGACTGAAGTTGGTGAAGATTCCACTGCTACAAATTTCGTATGAAATCATAGTTTGAACATCTGTTGCGATGTTCAAATCTTTGAGTTAAATTAGAAATAACATTTTCAAATAATTTTTGTTTGAAGTTTCTGTGTAGGTCGATTGTAGGGTAACGTCTGGGTAGATTATATATAATTTTCAAATTTTTATTTTGGATGATTTGAAGCTTTTTAAGATGAGTTTTTGCGCACTTTGTAGACCACACCTGACATCCGTAGGTCATAATCGGTCGAATACACATTCGATAAAGCAATAACTTATTTTTCTGATTAAGTGATGATTTTCGATTTAGCAGAGGAAAGAGGGCTCTGCCACATCTTACAGCTTTATCACATGTTTGAAAAATGTGTTCTCGGAAATTCAATTTTTTGTCTAATTTTATTCCTAAATATTTAACTGAATCCTGTATTTCTATGCCCTGGATAGAAAATCCTATACTAGGTATTCGTTTTGGAGATTTGTTAAACGGGAATAAAATTGCTTGTGTTTTTAAATCGTTGATTTTAATTTTCCATTTTTCGAAATACTTTTTAGTTTTTATTAGCGATTTGTCAAGCTTTTTGATAATTGCATTCGAGACTTTGCCGGTTGCTATTAAAGCAGTGTCATCCGCGTACAAAGCTGTAGTTTGATCTCGTAATGTTTTGAAGTCCGATATATATATAGAATATAAAATAGGAGAAAGGACTGAACCTTGTGGTACACCAGCTGGAATTTTTCGTATACTAGAGTACTCATTATCAATTTTAACTACAAATGTTCGTTCAGATAAAAAGCTGTTTATCATCTTTTGCATATGAATAGGATATCCAAAAGTGTCCAGTTTGTAAATTAAACCATTATGCCATATGGAGTCAAAGGCTTTTTCAATGTCTATTAGAACTACTCCAGTGGTCCTTCTATTATTTTTGTTGCTTTGGATGAGGTTTACTATTCTTTTAACTTGATGGACTGTGGAATGATCTTTTCTGAACCCAAACTGTTCATTCTGTATAATACCATGATTTTCTGTGAATTCATATAGTCTTTTTAATATTATTTTTTCAAAGACTTTATCCAATGTGCTTAACATACTAATGGGACGATAATTTTTGGAAGATTTAGAATCTTTACCTGCTTTAAGTATTGGTACAACTTTGGCATTTTTAAATAGTTTTGGAAAATATCCATTATTTAAGCACCAGTTAAAAAGTTTTGTAATGATGTTGAAAAATGTATCCGACATGTTTTTAAGAATAATAGCATTAATGCCGTCTAAACCTGGAGCTTTTGAATTTTTTAGACTATGAACAAAGAATTTAACTTCTTCTATCGTTGTATTGTACTCTTGCAAATTATCAGTAATAATTTGATTTTTTAACCATGCAATGTGTTTTGATACTTTACGATCATAAATTGATGTTAAATTGCACGTAGTTGCATGTATATTCTCAAATTCATTTGCAATAACGTTTGCTTTTTCTTTGCTATTATATATAGTAGCGCCATCTACATTTAAATTACCAAGTGTTGATTTCTTTCCTTTTATTGCTTTTGTTAATTTCCAAAACTTTCTATTACCTGGTGGCAACTTTTGCAAAAACTGATACCAGCTGTTATTCCTGTCTTCTTTTATATGATAATTTATAAACAAAGTCAGCTGTTTTAGTATAGTCAATATTTGAATACGTTCTGATGGTAAATAACATCTTTGTAATTTCCGTCGATATCTGTTTCTTTGGCCAATTAGATACAGACTTAAGTCGGAGATTTTTCTTTGCCACATTTGTTTTTCACCAACGGGGATTCTTTTGGACGCATCTTGTAAAATAAGCGATATGCCTTCAAAGACTGCTTCGATGTTTAGTTCTGTGATAACAAAAGAATGTAAGTTATTATTTTTTAAGTCGTCATATACCCGTTTGCTAATTGTCTTCCAATTTGCCATTTTATATAGTGGGATCTGGATTGTGGTTTCAATAACCGATCCATAAATCTTACAAATCATTGGAACGTGATCTGAGCTAAGTGATTCCGGAAACGTTTCAATTTGCGAAGAGCGTAAGGATGAGTTTGTTAACATAATATCGACTACGGAGGGCTGTCTGGCTATAACGTTTTGGCTGAATCTTGTGAAAGAGTTGGGAGCGTGTATATAATAATGAGAGCCAAGTTGATGGTTAAAAAGAGAATTTCCTGCTGTATTATTTTGTGTGCAACCCCATGTTGAGTGTTTGGCATTAAAGTCACCAAAAATAAAAAATTCGTGTGTTGTTTCTGTGATTTTGTCAAGGTCATTACCAAAGCTTGGTGTAAGTCTTGGACAGTATGCTGACGTAAATCTTACATTTTTGTTATTGATTTTAATTAAAATTGAAATGTTTTCAATAGATAAGGTGGGATATTTTATTAATCTCGCATGTGGTATAGAGTTTTTTATGGCTATGAGAACGCCTCCACCATGGTTGATGCGATCCTCTCTATATACTTTGTAATTTGCGAGTTTAAATCTATGATTTGGTTTAAGGAACGTTTCATTTATTGAAATTAAATCTATTTGTTTTTCGCGAATGAAATTTTCTAAGTCAAGTTGAGTCTCTGGGTTAGTTATACCTTGGGCATTCCAGTGCATAACTTCAAGGTGCCATATTGCTTGATTATATGACATGTCTAAGCATGTTTCCAAGTACCCTCATTTTGTCATACTTGGTTTTGCATTTTTCTAATGCATCGATAGCTTCAAAATATATATCTAATAATTGTTCATTAGAAATATTATCATTATCATCATTGCGATGATTAACACTTGTTATTTCGGCATACGAAAATTTTTCATTGTTACCTGGTTTTCCTTTTGATTGGGAAATCCCTTCTTCCAATGATGTCACTGTATTAGTTTTGGTAAAATTAATTCTTTGCGGTCTTTTATAGTTGGAAACCTTATGCCGTATATCAACGTACTCCTTTCGTAGAGGGCACTGCATGTCGTCAGCACGATGGTTAACATTTTTTAAACCTCTTTTTGTGCAGTTAAAGCACTTAAAAACAACTGGACCATCCCTTGGAACTTGGCTTAATGGACAACTAGCATACTCGTGAGTTTCGCCGCATCCAAGGCAAGCTGAGACTCTATGGCAATTCGCGGATCCGTGACCGTACATAGTACATTTTTTACATTGCAAATTCAATTATTGGCACCACCTGCCAATAATAGAAATTATAGTTTTTTGGAACCTATTGTTGGCACTAATGTTTTATTACAATACTTTGGAAATATTGTGTTTATTAAGGTAAAATTAGATTATTTAATGTTTTAGTATGTCAATGAATCAAAAGGCTTAATTAAAAAATCTATAAACCAAAAAATAATGGTACTTACCAAACTCCTGCTCGCTATCGAAATCCACACTAAAAACCGCGCACAAACTTCCTTTAAAAACACCCTTCTTATTTGGAAGATTAGAAGCAACTGAGCGTTTTAATGTTTTGCATCAGTTCAGAAAAAATGTTGGAAAGAGATCATAGCGTGAGAAAAAATTAACTTAGGAACAGCGGGACTTTAACGATGTCTCATAAATGCTATGCAAGTAGGAGGTGTTATATACTATAATATTTATAGTATATGGCATCTCTACAAAGTATTGTTTATGTATTTTATTTACATGTCAAAATAAAGAATGAGCAGCAGTCTTTAGCTGAACGACTAATAAATAACACATGGCGCAGCCGGTTTAATTAAATGGTTAATACAAGAGCAACTACAAAAAAGGAAAGTGACTCTGGAGAAGAAAGTTCTCATGAATGCTCTGACGAATTTGAATGGAGGTGCCAATAATTAGGGCAATATTTTGTAGTGTCAATAATTGTAGTCGGTACGCAAATAAAATTTCGAATCCAGGGATAGGCAAGTGCAATATTTAATAGTACATGAAAGTGACTAAAATGGTTAAAAATTTGAAATTTTTCTTAAAAAAATTGCTTTATACCAGTGATGTGCACTACCACATAAACACAGTTGCGCTTGTGTGTGACGCAGAGAAAAACCTCTGCTTACTTTTAACAGAGGTGGAAATGTTTCTGGAATTACTTTCTGTTTATCAAAAAAACTGAAGACAGAAATCTGCAAATTGTATTCAATGTTTGGTACCACATATAATTCTGAAAAAGAATTTTCTACCATGAAAATAGTTCTAAGCAAAGCACGCAAGAACAAGAGTACCCAGGCCATATAGATCTGGATGAGCTAATATATATTTATTTGAAATAGACATTTATTATAAACGAGTTTACAAAATATATACAATTTTCATCAGTCAGATGCTAATAAATAAAAATATTGTGTTATATGCAATAAATACAATTATAAATGCAAAACATACGAATAGTATCAACAAGCACTTCAACTCAAAATATAGGTAGATAAAATTGAAAAGCACTTGTTATCCATCCCCGCTGTATGCTAAAGAGAAGCCAAAACCTAAGTAGAGCGAGAGAAACAAAATTTTTTTCTTTCGTATACATATTTGTCAGCGATGCCAACTTAGCTATTTTAGAGCTAGATTTAGCTCTTTTGGATTGCTTCTAACTCGAAATTTTTCCCTTTAGCTCTTTTTACTAAAAAAGAGCTAACACAGCTCTTTCAATTGTGGAAACGGCACGTTTGGCACTTTTCGCATCTTATAGCAAATTTTCCCGTTTTTACCCTATTGTTTCTTCTTTGGGGCATTCACATTTTTGGCAACTATGTTTTTTGCAAATGCAGGTACTTTGTTTTGCAACTATGTAAGATATATTTATGATTTAGGTATTTCAAATTGTAAACCCCCGTTTTTATTATAAAGTGTTCGTTTCTGAGTAATTAGAAAATTTTCCACAAATTATTTGAATGGATTCTTACTACCTAAAAAATATAGGAAAGCTTGGGAGTCAAATCCCGCGTTTAAAAAATGGATTAAACCAACAAAAGATTCATCTAAAGCTTTGTGCAAATATTGCAATTCAATTATAAAAGCGAAACATTTTGATTTAGTACGGCATTCGGAGACTCAAAAGCATAAAAAATGTATGGCTCCGTTTAACGATATTGTGCTATCCCAGCCAGACATATCATTTTCACCAGATGTTCCAACACAAACGCAAATTGCGCATGCAAATCTTGCATTATATGCTGCAGTACATACACCGTTTTTAGCAATGGATCATCTTTCCGAAATTTGTTGCAAAACATTCGCAGATAGCAAGGCTGGTAATGTAACGCTTCATCGTACAAAGTGTGCCAATATTATAAATAATATATTAGCTCCACACTTTATTGACGAGCTGTTAGAGGACTTGAGAATGTCATATTTTAGTTTAATATTGGATGAAGGTACTATTAGCAAAACAATATCAATAAATATGTATCAAAATGTATAATTTTTTCCAAAATACTTCTTAGGCACAGATATATCGGTAGAAAAATTATTGGGTGTTGTTGTGCGTTATTTTAGTCACAAAAGAAATGAATTTGTTACAAACTTTCTTAGGATTGATCGATCTAAATGGCGGTAATGCTGACAATTTACTTTTAGGGCTTGAGCGCCTCATAGGTCTTTTTAATTTGGACATGCATAAACTTTTGGCAATTGCAACTGATAATGCTGCAGTTATGACAGGAGTGCATAATGGGTTGTATGCAAAAATTAAGGCAAAGTACAATTTAAAACACTTAGTTTTGGTAAGATGTGTGTGCCATTCATTGCAATTAGCTGTTTGCGCCGCAACTGAAAAAACTTTTCATCCTAATATAAACTTTTTAGTCAAAGAAACACATAATTGGTTTTCTAACTCATCCATAAGACAGAAAGTGTATACTAGAGTGTTTAAACTGATAAATAATGACAACGAAAATCCCAAAATATTCCCTTAGCGGCGCCTACAAGATGGCTTTCAATCGAGAAAGCTATAAAAACTATTTTATCAGCGTGGCTTGAGCTCAAAACTCACTTCAATATGGTTAACGATAAATCTTTTGAAACATCTTTATTAAAAGATATGTATAATGACCAGAAAAACTTTATATATATAACTTTTTTAGGGTCCGTTCTATTTGAAGTCCAAAAAGTAAATTTAGCATTTGAAGCTCAGTTTGCGGATCATACAAAACTATTCACTGATTTATTTCGTTTATTACAAAGCCTGACAAATAAAATCATTATACCGACAGATGACTTCGATTATATAACTGGAGAATTTGAATCTTTAATAAATAGCAACTGTTACCTAGGATATAAGTTTGAGAAGGCATGTGATGATTCTAATATAACTGAATCAGATAAACATATCGTTAAACAAAATTTAATACAGTTCATAAAAACTCTAATTTATGAAATTAGGGCAAAACTTCCAACAAATTTTAAAATGTTGGAAAAAATTTCTGCATTTAGCGTAAAAAATGTTTTTTTACATTATTCAGAAAATACTTTATGTGTTATAAAAGAGTTTGAAAATGATTTTAAAGAAATTGAAGAACTGGAAAATTGTTTAAAAAATTTAAAATTGTACCAGTGCACAAATCTAGACAGAACCGACCAATTTTGGATCGAGGTGCATTAATTAATGAAAATCCTTTTAAAAAATTGTCAATGTTTGTTTTAAAACTATTATCGTATCCATACTCTAAAACACTTAGTTTTGGTAAGATGTGTGTGCCATTCATTGCAATTAGCTGTTTGCGCCGCAACTGAAAAAACTTTTCATCCTAATATAAACTTTTTAGTCAAAGAAACACATAATTGGTTTTCTAACTCATCCATAAGACAGAAAGTGTATACTAGAGTGTTTAAACTGATAAATAATGACAACGAAAATCCCAAAATATTCCCTTAGCGGCGCCTACAAGATGGCTTTCAATCGAGAAAGCTATAAAAACTATTTTATCAGCGTGGCTTGAGCTCAAAACTCACTTCAATATGGTTAACGATAAATCTTTTGAAACATCTTTATTAAAAGATATGTATAATGACCAGAAAAACTTTATATATATAACTTTTTTAGGGTCCGTTCTATTTGAAGTCCAAAAAGTAAATTTAGCATTTGAAGCTCAGTTTGCGGATCATACAAAACTATTCACTGATTTATTTCGTTTATTACAAAGCCTGACAAATAAAATCATTATACCGACAGATGACTTCGATTATATAACTGGAGAATTTGAATCTTTAATAAATAGCAACTGTTACCTAGGATATAAGTTTGAGAAGGCATGTGATGATTCTAATATAACTGAATCAGATAAACATATCGTTAAACAAAATTTAATACAGTTCATAAAAACTCTAATTTATGAAATTAGGGCAAAACTTCCAACAAATTTTAAAATGTTGGAAAAAATTTCTGCATTTAGCGTAAAAAATGTTTTTTTACATTATTCAGAAAATACTTTATGTGTTATAAAAGAGTTTGAAAATGATTTTAAAGAAATTGAAGAACTGGAAAATTGTTTAAAAAATTTAAAATTGTACCAGTGCACAAATCTAGACAGAACCGACCAATTTTGGATCGAGGTGCATTAATTAATGAAAATCCTTTTAAAAAATTGTCAATGTTTGTTTTAAAACTATTATCGTATCCATACTCTAATGCAGAGGTAGAAAGGACGTTCAGTGCTATGAATTTTTTTAAGAATAAAATAAGAAACCGAATGGCTTTGAATACGGTTAATAGTTTAATTCATATAAAATATGGTTTACAAAGGTGTAGCACCTGCTGTTCAAATTACGAGTTACCAGCAAGCGTATTTGTAAAAATAAATTCAATGGAAACATATAATAAATCAAAATATTATATAAAAACAAATCTGTGGTCGGAAGAAGAAAATGTTATTCTTTTTGAAAATGATTGTTCTTATTTTGTAACTTAACGTATATACAAGTATATGTAAATGTGTATGGTCATATTGTTAATGCAGATAAATATTTCTATCAATTACTGTGAAATGATTTTATTTAAAATTATTATTGTTTTATTTTTTCTTACTATTATTTTCATTGATGTAAAAAAATTTGAAGTAGAAATTGAATAATAAATACATTCATTATTTTAAAACGGAAAAATCTTGAACTTTTTTTGAATTTAGCTCTTTTTAGCTTTTTTTGACCACTCAGTTGGGTCGTTTGGCTTTTGAATTGTTGGCATCACTGATATTTGTTTGCTGCGCAAACAGAATTTGCTTGTTTCTTGCTTTCCTATAACGCGTTATAGGGCAAGAGAAGCTTGATCATCTATGCTTTATACCTCATGAAGCGTTGCACTGATAAAAAAACAAAAAATTAAAATTTCGCTTCCAGGGTTGGGAAAATTTAAGTTTTTTTTGGTACATGCAATATTTTGTAGTACATGTATTAACCAAACTGGTTACAAAATTTGAGATTTTCTTAAACAGAACTACCTTATACCTCATGAAGATTTGCATTGAAAAAAAAAAAAATTAAAAAAATTTAAATTTCGCTTCCAGGGGGAAAATTGAAATTTTTTTTATACATAAAAGTAACCAAAAAGGCAATTGACGTTGTTTTTTTTTGCTATCTAAAACTATTTTAAAATTTAGGAAGAACGAAATTGGTATAAAAAATTTCCAAAAAAAATCAAAATTTCAATTTAGTTCATGAAGGTGACTAAAATGGTTGAAAATTGAAAATTTTTCTTAAATAATATTACTTTATTCCTCATGAAGAGTTGCATTGGTTAAAAATAAAACAAAAAAATTAAAATTTCACTTCCAGGGTTGGGAAGTTTAACGTTTTGTTGGTACATGCAATATATTGTAGTAGTTCATGTGGCCAAACTGGTTACATATATTAAGTTTTTCTTAAATAAAACTATTTCATGCCTCATTAAGAGTTGCATTGGTAAAAAATATTTAAATTTCGTTTCCATGGTTGTTACATCTTTTAATTAAACCTTTTTCCTGTTTTAGCAAGAAAGAAAGAAGAATTACATCTGTGAAGGGCATTTAAGATTCGGCACAGCCGAATATAGCACTTTTACTTGTTTATACAAAAATTTTATTTTTTTTTTCGAAAACAAACCATGGCTTTCTACTAATGAAACATTTCTCTACAGAATTGCATCATTAGATTTCTAAAAAATAACTAAAAAAGAATAGAATTTTTGCCAAAAAATACCACTGTGCGGCTTATGCATATAAAATAGTTACTCATTCGACAATATTGGTGTTTCGCTCTTCCATTAATATACAAGAATAAGGCTCTGCACTACCAGTATTTGGGGGTTTTTTATCGGCAAAATTCTTTCAAGGGGCATTATTATAAATCCATATTAGGTAAAGGCGGGCTGTTATCGGATGTATAAAAAAGTTTTCCATTAATACAATTTTACTTGAACTTAAAAGAACGATAAGTTCAATGCAAGTTCAGCCTACCTTTTAGGTTAAAGTAAAGTTGTAATACTCACAAACATTTTAAACGTACGATAATATGCAATTTTTTACCAAGATGACGTATTAATAAAGGCCGCAAGAGTTTTAAAAACTATCGTACCATGAATTCCTTTTCATATTTGCTATCATCCTCTTACGCATATACCAATTGAAAGTGCGAACCCTACAGAAGAAACATATTAAATTATCGTCCAGCAAATCTTACGATTCCCTAAAAATTAGAGAAACGGATTTTTATTTCCAATGCGCAACAATTGTTTTTACGAATAAAGCTACACATTAAACCGTAAGCCAATTAATTTTGGAATTAGTTTGAAGACTACCAATGAATTGCAGGTATGTAAACATACTTGACCATCTAACAAGCAGAAAGCACTAATATCCTTTAAATTTTTCAAATCATGATAGAATTAAAACGATTCTAACATTTCGTCATCGAACTCTGATCTCTAAATACCAATTCTTTATTAATACTATGAGTCTCTGGAACGAAACTCCCTATAATTTACAGACCTTACGCTATAATAATTACAGACCTTACGCTACCAATCAGCCACAGCGGCACCAACATCTTGCCTTCTTCGTAAAAGTTTAAAAATTTAATTTTTAAGGAATGTAGGCTAAAATTATACAATTTGTTAAATATTTACGCTATTTTTTGATGTAATATGTTACTTCAACGCTCACTTAAAGACGCGGGGTGAAAACAATTTATTTTTCTGGTCTCCTGGCTCCTCCAGAAGGGGGAGGAGAGGGTAGGGCAGAGTAGAACCAGGTTTCGTCTCAGCTTCGTTATTAAAGCTTAAAAATTTAATTTTTAAGGAATATAGGCTTAAGTAAAACAATTTGTTAAAATTTTACACTATTTTTCCATATAATAACGCCCACTAAAGTGGGCGAGGTCCAAAATTAATTTATTTTTATGGGTCAAAGTTTAAGGCGTTGGTTTGTATTTGACATAAAAATATATCATTTGCTTAACAAAATAACCAAAAATCTTTAAAAATTATGTTGTTTTCTCTGGGTTGGTTTAGTACTTCTTAGGGGAACTTTTTTCCCTCGCCCGATATAGCCCATCTCCGAACTTAATCTGCTCTAAGCTTCAAAATATATTTATACTAAATTCCAAGAGTCTAGCACTTTTCGTTTGGACTGAATCGAGATTTCCACAGACGGACGGACGGACATGCTCAGATCGTCTTACATTTCATCACTGATCAAGAATATATATACTCAGATGGATATTTTAATGCGTTACAAACGGAATGACAAAGTGAATATACCCTCCAAATTCTTTTTTGGAGGGTATAAAAATAATTATTGTATTAAAATTCATTTGGATTTCCAAGGAGGATCAGGGGAATGATAATTTCAAACAATTTGTGCAGGCTTTGCGATTCGTTCTTCAATAAGTCGTTGTTTGCTGGGATCAAGTCGTTTTTTTGTCCGCTCCCATAATTCACCTGTAAAGTCTGTACTCAAAGTGTAAATACCTGCATAAATCATATATCGTGTGAAGCAGCTTATAAGTAACTAGTTACGCTGTTGTTTTCCTCCATAAAAAGTGATTTTATAAGTTGATTGAAATTTAATGTCCTTTATTATTTCACTGGAAGTTTGGTTGTTTGTGCTTGTTTCATCATATTACTCAAAGCAAGGTGAACTAAATAGATAATATCAAAGCAAATATCTAGACCTGTTTCTTTCTATCATAATACTGGCAATACTGCACGACAGTTGAATTATCACTGCTTGTTCACTGCAATACCCCTCGTTGTTAATTGTAAACTGCATTACCATTTATCACGACCCAGTGAGCAAAAGTAATTGCATCGGATTATTTATAAAAACTCAAAATTATATACATATATTTTATTGTTTCATCGTTAATTCCCAAGATGGCATGCTTGAAAAACGGATGTACTTTAGAAGGATCGGATGCTAGAATGATAATCTGCTGGTTATGTCACGGTTCATACCATTTTAAGTGCGCTGGTATTTCTGGCTTAGTGGGCGAGTCAATAGCAAAAAACAAAAACGTTCATTGGCGTTGTAATAGTTGCCAGAAAGTTAGTGTTGAATTTTTTAAATTCTTCCAGAGCACTAAAAACAATTTCCTGCAAATCCAGAACAACCTTGGCCATTTAACTGAACAAATTAATGAATATGGAAAACTTTTTAATGACTTTAAAACATTACATTGTTCTGGTTTCTTGACCTCTTTTTAATTATTATTGTATTCTGATATTTTTAAGCTTAAGGTCTCTTTATTTTAGTTTAATTTTTAATTTCAATATTTCGTCACTCCTTTGTGTGACTTCTTCAGGAAATTAATTATTTTATTTGATATGAAAAAATAAAATTAATTATTTTATTTGATATGAAAATATAAAGAGACATTAAGCTTAAAAATATCAGAATACAATAATGACTTTAAAACTTTAGATGGTCCCAGATTGTTGAAAGATTATTCACGGATTGACGGATCCAGTTTAACAAAAAATTCTCCTTCTAGAACAACTATGCCTAATGCCTCAGATAATGTTGGTAACATTATTCATGTCAACGATATGAATAATGATCTGAGCTACTCATCAACGGCCGTCCTTCTAAATAATGCTTCAAAATCTCTAAGCCCCGCTCAATTAAGTAATTTTGATGTCTCAACTCCAGTCCCTTTAACCTCAATAGCGAGCTCGTCTACAGTTCATAATCAAAATATAACTGATACGTCAACAGCCCCAAGGGAGTTGCGTACGATTCCTCCGAAGAAAACCATATTTGCTACACGTTTCGCATCGGATACAAAAGCTGAAGATATGAAATGGTATATTCGAAAGGAATTTGAAAATTGCTCACCACAGGATATCCTCGTTTTTAAAATAAACTCTAGAAATGGAGCATCGTTCAAAATAATTGTACCGGAAGTAATGTTTCAACAAACCGTTAGTCAAGAGTTTCGGCCTAAGAATGCTTTAATACGTGACTAGTAGTAAGGGAATGTATGTGCCAGGGCAATTAAAATTCTCAAATTTCATGTAAAATTTTAAAAATTTGCATGTTAATTACCCAAATTTTGATTTTAATGTGTTTATGTTGTAATTTGATACTTTAATGTTTGTGTGTGTATTTTCCCACGGTTTAATAAGGGGGTTCGCAGTGTTGTTGTTTTTTTTTTTATGATGTTGGGGTAGGCGTGGGAATTTGTGTCTGTCCATATGTAACCTTGGAATACATGTCCGTCCATATGTGAGCGTGGGAATTTTTGTCTGTCCATATGAGAGCTTGGGAGTTTGTGTCGGTCCGTATGAGACCGTGGGAATTTCTGTCCGTCCATATGTGAGCTTATGAGTTTGTGTCTGTCCGTATGAGACCGTGGGAATTTCTGTCCGTCCATATGTGAGCTTATGAGTTTGTGTCTGTCCGTATGAGACCGTGGGAATTTCTGTCCGTTCATATGTGATGGTAGTTTGGTGGAGGGGTGCTGTGTAACCAAAATGAGTTTGTATAAGTGAGCGTGAGACCGTGGGAATTTTTTGTCTGTCCATATGTGAGCGTAGGAATTCTGTCTGTCCATGTGTGCTATGGCCTAATAGAAAATAAGAAATTTTTAGTATCTGACACAAAACTTTTTTAGGAAGTACAATATCTTAAAAGTGTTGTATAAATGGATGGCCCTAATGTTTATGGTTCGTTTCTTCTTGCTGGAGTGAGATTTCTTCTTTTATTTTTGGCTTGTTTTTAATTTTGGTGTGTTTACTTAAGATATTTTGTCCAGGCTGGAGTGAGGTTTCTTCTTTTATTTTTTGCTTGTTTTTAATTTTGGTGTGTGTTTACTTAAGATATTTTGTCCAGCAATTCAGCTATTTCTTTTTTGTGTGCAATGCTTAAGTGTGGGGGAATAATTTGATTATTCTGATCTTGAAGACGTTGAGAAAAAAAATTTACTATTGCATAAATATTGAATTTGATATTTTGTTTATTTTATACATGACGATCATCGATGGATTTTATTTGGGGATCTGGATGGTGGTGCGATTTCTGTATTTTGTAGAATATTAATATGTGTGTGTTTTTGTGTTCTGAGTGGCGATTGGAATGTCTGCCTGTCAGACAGGGGGTGTGTGTGTGACGATTGGTGAGTCTGTGTGACAGTCCGCTTTTTTGTTGCTTTCCTGGATTTAGCGCAAGTGGGTCAGTATGAAATGAAATAAATTTGTAGATATTTATGTACGCATATACATACATACAAACAAATAATAAGCGTTTATTCTTTGTGCCCAAATATTCCCTTGACCATTTGAATGAATGAACCATTGTGTTTATTTGTTTGTGTGTTCTCTGAAATAAATATATATATAGGTGTTTATTTGAAATAAAAGACATTTATTTTAATTTTTATAAGCATTTATTTAAAAGTTTGTTAACATTTTCATTTTTAAGTAAAATTGCATTCCTTAAGGCACAAACACCATAGTCGTGATAGCTACAATAGAAACATGTTGAATGGTTAGTTTCCATTTGTTTAAAATTAATGCAGCCAATGTCTTCAATGTTATAAACTGTTTGATGAATCATTTTTTCTAGCCATTTTTTCTTCTCTCCCCCCTTAACATATATTTGTGAATTTCTTATATTGGATTTTAAAAACTTGCAAACGCTTTGAAATGAGACTGATCCATCATTCCAGTTAATATGATGATAGTTTTTTGTTAACCAAACTGCTTCTCTCTGTTTTTTGATCGATAAACATGCGAAATCAAAAGGAGGTTTTATGATGAAATTGAGGTAATCGTTGTTGCTGAAAACGACAGGTAGTTCTTTTGCGATGAAGTCATTTTAATTATTTTTGAAACCTTGCAAGTCTACAAAAACAATATCACCATCCATGTTATTAATTTATAAGACCTTTCGGACTTGACCTTTTATTGGTATGTATTCTATTACGCGGTCATGAATAAGAACGCAGTAAGCTGATGTCGTTGCTGGAATATTTGTTGCTGTTTCAAATTCAATTTTTATGTCAATCGGTCCGGTGTTGACTGATTCGTTCTGATAGCTTACATCTACTACAATAATTGGAGCGTCGTCTTTAAACTCCTGGGCAGTTAATAATGGTTGAGGCTCATTCATATAGTAGCTTTGTTGAAATCTTACATACATATCATATAGAATTGCATACCGTTCATTTTTAAATTTTATGTTAAGATCATCATATGGGTAAGAGGTTGAATTTAAATGTACTTTTAAATTAGTGAGGTCACAGTGAACAAATTTGTTACCTCGTTGAAATGCGACCAATACAAAACGTGGTCGCTCTTTACTTGCAGCTAATTTAACATTCCAAATATGACTTGTTCCTGTATTCAATTGTGGATTCATATGACAATCCCAGCTACGAAATGCCATCGGTATAGAAGCACCATTGTTAATAATTTTAATCATATTCAACTTGCTCTGATCAGATAATTGTACGTGTGGAATTCTCCAGGAGATGAGTGAAATTGTAAGTTTCGATTTTTCAGTAGAAACGCTCGAGTGTACAAGAGCTTCATCATTTTTATTGCGCAAGAGTATCAATTCATGCTTTCCATTAAGTATAACTTTGTTGTAGTCTTCAGCAAATCCCAAAAGCATTTTTAGTGGTACATAAAAATTAAAATATCCATTCTTAAGATTCAAATCATCAGTTTTATGCCATCCACCATTTTGCATTACAACGCTTTGAGTTGGTGATAGAGATACCAAATTTTTTATTGTGGTTGTTGTTCCTAAATACCTTGTATGATCGATTTCAATACCATTAAGCTCATAGCGGATTTCATCAAATAGATGTGCAACAAAGTTGTTTTTCAATTTAAAAATTTCTGAAAATTTTCCAGTTTTTTCATCTACAACGAAACCTTCCACATATATATAGCTCTCACTAGGTAACACGTACAAATCTTGATTTTGTATTGAGATTCGAATCTCATCATTATTGTTGTACGATTGTAGATATGGTATGTAGGTATGATAGTCCTTTTTTATTATATTTTCATCAGACAATGGCTTATCCAATACGTTTATTATTGAGCTCATTTTGTTTTCAGTTTGAAATTCAAAGACTTGAGAAAACTTTTGTTTGTTGTTGTAAGTGACCTTTGACGAGCAGATCTTTTCAATTGTGGTTTAGGTTGTAATATCTGTGGATGAGACGTGACTGCCGTATTTTGTGATATACTTGTATTGTATATTATCATTACTTAGTTGGCCTTAAATGTATTCGTATTGTAATTTCCTCTCCTCGAAAATTAATTAAATCACCGTTCTGATCAACCACGCGCAGTGATAGAGAACTTATCTCTTTGGTGTTTACAGGTAAATAAATGAGATTCCTTGGAATCTCATCTATTTTATAGCCTGCAGGCACATTAATCGGAAACTCATGAAGTGTGTGTGATTTTGAATTGTTCATATATGTGTTAGTAGCGATACTACTTTCAATTCGCAAGAGATTTACTTTAAAAATATTAACTGGAAGATCTGAGTAATGATCATCGGTCGGTTTTAGGATTTTACTATTGAATCCTAAAAGATTCCCAATTGTATTTTCTTTATTAAAATATATCGGATCTTTAGAACTATTTATTTTAACTTGCATCGTATTGTTGTTAGCTTCTATAAAAATATGCTCTCCAGGACTAAGTCGTTTGTATTGCTCTTCTATGTAGTCAACTATATCTTTCAATTCATAAGATCCAATTGGTATTTCAATTACATGTTCCCCTATATGAAACATATTGTTATAGGAGTCTACATTTGGAATACTGTTGTATGAATGAAAATCAGTTAGCGCACACTCATATGTGTCGTTTAAGTCAATGGGAGGAAAATAATTAGCATATAGCGCTGATGAGTTAGAGCTCAGAGTAAGTGTTATTGACATTATAACAGCCTGTTCACAAATAAATAAAGTTTAATACACACCATGGTTTATAAGAATAATTTGCATATATATTTCATAATCTAATTTTAAAATTAACATTAGTTATTAAAAATATTGATGTTATTGTCGTTGTTATCATTGTGGATGACGATTTATTTCGTTTTCCATCTATAGTATTTCATCTTTGCTTATCCAGGAATTGTGTTGATTAGAAAATCCCAACCATTTAACTAATGCTTTGCCCCCTTTCAGTCGAATCACCTTTTCAACTAGATATGTATTTGGAAATCTAGTTCTTGACAGTTCTTCCGTATAGAAGCCACCTTTAATAGGATTTCCAAGATAATCTTCTAATATGTATGTTGTAGGATATGTATTCTGAACTCTTTGGATTGTGAAAATTTCTGTTGTCCAATTCGGAGTATAGCCTTTCTCAAAAATATGTTTATATTTGCTAATACGTACATGGTCCCCTGCATTAAATTTTGACATTTTGTACATCTTTAAATGACTGTATACTGTATTTAGAAGTTGTTTTTCATTTTTTGAGTTGACTTTAATCGGTGGCATTTTAATGGTGCGATGAACTTTTCTATTGTATGCATTAAGTAAATCTTTGTATATATCAAGCCAGTTGTAGGAACCATTAAAACTAAACTCTTTCCACATCATTCCTTTTAATGTTCTATTGAATCGTTCTACTATTGATGCTTTCATGATGCTGTAGGTTGAGTAGTGATTGACGTTGTATTTATCCATCAATTGATTAAAGTGTTTGTTGAAGAATTCTTTACCATCATCTGTTTGTAAGTTTTTTGGCACACGCCCCAACTGAAAAATAGTCTCCATTGCCTGCGTTGTGTCAACAGCTGTTTTTCTTCGCAGAGGTACTGCCCAAGCATATTTGGAGAATGTGTCAATTACAGTTAGCAAAAATCTATAATTTTTATTGTATGTAGAATAGTTCCCCATTTCAACTAAATCCGCTTGCCAAAGATCGTCTATTCCTTTCATAACAACTCTACGACGTCCAAACATTTTTCGAGTTTGCTTATGGAGCTCGTTCACTAAATTTCTTTTTGTATCCATGTCTAAGCTTTAAGAAGTCTTTGGGGTGTGTTGTGATCTATCTGATGCGCTTTCACCAAATGACACAAACATGTAATTTTCAAATCTATACATTTTCTCATTTAATCTTTCAATTTCTTCTTCGAAGGATGCTCTGATCTTGGAAATGCTTTCTTGCAATTTTTTATTCTCTTCCAACTGTAATATTATTTCATGTTGTTGCATTTCGATTTGATTTCTTAGAGTATTATGCATTTTGTTGTTATCGTCTTTAAATTCTTTTATAATTTTGTGTTCTACTTCTTCCATTTGAGTTTGCAAAAACAATTTATTTCTTTTAATTGCTGATGTGTATCTATTTCACCAGTTCTTATACTACGAAGCTTTTTCTTCAATACATTTCTTGTTGTCACCAAGTCTTTTAGAATTTTTTCATTCATTGTAGTTATTAGGTATCAGATCAGCTTATCAAGTATCACATCAGGTTATCAGATCAGGTATCAGATCACTTTATCAGGTATCAGATCAGCTTATCAAGTATCAGATCAGGTTATCATATCAGGTATCAGATTACTTTATCAGGTATCAGATCAGCTTATCAGGTGTCAGATCAGGTATCAGATCAGTTTATCAGATCAGGTATCAGATCAGTTTATCAGGTATCAGATCAGCTTATCAGGTATCAGATCAGTTTATCAGGTGTCAGATCAGGTTATCAGATCAGCTTATTAGGTATCAAATCAAGTTTTGCTTAGATGACCAGTTATAACAATCACATGTATAATGTTTAAAGCCAGATTATGTACTAAGCGATACCCTTGATGAACAGTAATTTATATTATGATGAAGTAATCAAATGATTTTCTATAGCGACCATTGTTTAGTTCATTATCTTTACTTATCATCAAAAATCCATATTTATCCTTCCAACATTCTTGACATATATACTGAAACTTTTCAAAGTTCATGTCGCTGGCAACATGATCGTCGTATACATGTCTCATATTTTTCGCATCTTGTTTAAACATTATAATTAAATTGGCATTATCTCTTATTAAATGTTTTGGAATTCTTGTGTAGGTTTGACACAAGTAAAATGAATCTACATTCTTATGACGCCCCATACAAAAATATGCACGTATATTGTTTTGGTTTTCACATGCAACATCATCGAAAATCATAATTGAATTGCTTTTAGCTTCACTAGGAGGAACAACGGACTCATTGTCTGCGAATGTGTAGTATCCCATTCCTTTAATTGGCGAAACTAAATTCTTTAGGTATTCATATTTAGGTTGATACAGAGATTTTGAGTACAAATAGATATTTTCAAACTTGAGACCATTAGGACTTTCTAGCAAACTGATCATTACATTAGTTTTTCCACAATTGGAGGGACCAACTATTAATGCTCGAATAGAATTTGGTAGCAAGGAACTATGTCTTATTTTTGTACTGTCATCTGAAGATACATCCACATTACGAACTAATATATTTTTGTGTTGTTTTACTAAGCGCATTTCAATAACTACTTGTAAAATTCACAAAACAATGGGTAGAGTGAATAAAGAAGTAGTTTATACTATATAGTACTAAGTGCTAGCACTAGCTTTAACTTTTCAGTACTAGCTATGTTGAAAAGTATGAACTACAAAAAGTGTGAATAACTCTTTGCTAGTACTACATAGCTAGTGCTGAAAAGTGGTAGCAAAAGCTGGAAAATGCCACGGTTAAATCAGCTGGCAGAAATCGTTCATGAAGTTACCACTTTTTTCACTTTTAAATACCGGTATTAACTTCTGCCGGAATTCTACGGTTGTATCTTTACATTTATTTCTAGAGGAAAAACAAAAATAAAGCGCTTCTAAACGCAAAAAGTCTTGCAAAATTTGAAATGCATATAACCGATAAATACTGTACATAGTTATGATTTTTTTGCTTGATTTAGTTCAAGAACTGTTATTGTTTTTATTGTTATTGGGTTCGGTACACATATGTACATTGAGGAGTGTTTTATCACTGTATTGGTGACGTTACAAGAGCACCAATCAAACAGTTGAGTCGGAATAACTAACGATATAAAGTGGAATATTTACCTATTTTTGACACTAAATTTATACGATTTCATTTATTTCTGCTAAAGTGAAGTTTTTTATATACATTTTTTTCTATATTTTATATTTGGAAAATACCATTTCGGTAATAAAATGTTTCGGTTTCGGTATTCGGCCAAAAAGTTAGCCTAATTTTGGCCGAATCCGAATATTCTTTCGGCCTCTAATATTTTTACTTGTTAACAAATCTTTTTATTTTATTTAAAATATGCAACAAATCCCATTTTTCACGTAGAAGTCTATACTGGCCGGGATAAATCACAAAAAACATAGTGGCAACGTCACTTAATGTCATTTGTTATTGTTCCATAAGTTATTTTTTATCGCTTCACAAAGTTTTGCAAAATTTATAAAGTTTTTATTATTATTTCATTATAATCTTAAATATAAACATAGTACATATATGGGCGACAAAGGCAGTGCGTATTTCTTTGAAATGCTTAAAAATTACAAAGTTTTATTTAAAAAATCGCAGCTGCCTGCAGTAAAAACAGCGAAAGATGATGCGCTTTGCTCTTTGCGGGATGATTATATGAGGAAGCTCGGGCAGGCAATTACTACTGCCCAGCTTAGAAAGAAGATACAAAATTTGAAGAATGACGTAAAGAAGAAAAGCGATGTGCGCGCAACTGGCAATAAGCCCATGATGTTAAAAGAATGGGAACGTGAATTGCTAGACCTCTTGGAACGAGACTCTAATCCTGTTTTCAGTAAGATTCCAGGTACATATTTTTAATGATTGTAGCACGTAAAATTTGATTATGTATCATATTAACAACTTATGTATGTTTATACACACGATAGGTGCCATTGATGTCAGCTTCGGCGTTGAAAAAGACGCAACACCGAACTTTGATATAACGATTGATGAAAGCCAGGGAAAGCCAGAAAAACATGATTATATTGATGCGAGAAAAGAAACTCAAAAAGCAAAAAAAATAAAACTTTCTGATGAGACAGAGGAGACTCAAAATCTAAGTCTTCCTGAGTTGCAAAGACTGGTACTTCTAAGACAACTAAAATTAGTAAATATGAAAATAAGAGAAAGAGAACAGAAGAAAGAAGAAAATCTAGGTACAATAAAAGCACTGAAAGTAGAGGATAAGAATGGTGAAGAATATCCTATTGAAATATTGGATGAAATGTATTGCACAGAGATGTAATTTTTGAAAAATTCATCTTTTGTCTACACATTTGCAAGGGACAAGTAAACTATAGAAGCGGTTGGTACAAACATTAAAGTATGTAATGGAAATCGATTTCGAAAACGAAGCAATTCTAAATGTTTTTTTCATAATATTTCTTCATATAAAAGATATCATCACAAATATAAAAATTCCATGAAAAGAGTATTAAAAAGAACTTTTAAAATTGCTTCTTTTCAAAACTGTGTCCATCACATACCTGATGATAAAATATTTTGTTTGTACAAACTTCTTGTGTAGTACTTGTATGTATGTATATCGGGTTGTTTTTATGTTTTTACAGGCGGTATTTGATTTTTTGTACGAGTGTTCGTGTATACATATCTGTGGACTTTTGACAAAAGCACTTAAGTCGAGTTAAGACAATTTTATAGATAGTGGTATTTCATGCATAATTTTAAGGCATGTCTTTTGGTGTAATCAGCATTTTTCTGCGACGTTTAGTCAGAAATATATTAATGTTTTAAAAACTTGACTTACAGTAAACCAAAAAAAAAAATGTACATTCACTTTGTTCATTGAAATAATTCGATTACTTATAGAATCAATATGAAATAAAACCCGACAAACTATGCACCAAATTAAAGGGTAAACTCTGTAGACTTTGAAGCCACGAACAACTTTTTGAACATTCTTTTGGAAAAGTTTCAGTAATTCACAGAAACAAAAAAAAACATCACTTTCTAATACAAAAAAAAACTTGTTCACTTGTTAGAAATTGATGTTTTTTGTTTCTGTGAATTACTAAAACTTTTCCAAAAAAATGTTCAAAAAGTTGTTCGTGGCTTCAAAGTCTACAGAGTTTGCCCTTTAATTTGGTGCATAGTTTGTCGGGTTTTATTTCATATTGATTCTATAAGAAATCCAATTATATCAATGAAGAAAGTGTTCAAGCTTTTTTTTTATACACTGTGGTAATTTTACTCTCGTGAAAATTTTGAAAATTATACTTATGTAACAGCCGATTCATACGCTGATTTAAAAATCACTTTTTATTTTTAATTCTGTTTAAAAGTTGCTTCCAAAAACTTCACAGATTCATACGATGATTTTTTCCCCATGTTTTAAGGGTTGATTTTTTTTGTCCGTAATTGGTTATTCTTCTTTACTTGCTTGGAAATCAAAAATAAAATAAAGCAATATAACAAAAAAAGCAAATGTTTGTAAAGAAACATATGAAAAAAATCACAGAGAACTGAAAATGAGATTTTTTTCTCTACCCCGTTCGCCAACATACAGCAAAAATCATGTTTTAAAAAACATGGGAAAAATCATCGTATGAATTGGGTGTAAGTTGTTTTGTCAAAACTCCACAGATACATACTTATGTACAACTGAAAAAACGCATTTATGTAGTTTATTTGACCCTTTAAGCATAAAATAATACTACTCCTTATTTATAATTATAAGAAATTATTCTCAGTCTGAGGCCCGTGTGGCGTAAGCCTAAAACAGTACAAATGAATTAAAATGTGATTTTTGTTTTTATATAGTATGTATAAATATTTTAATATGAAACATAAAATGTTCAAATAAATAAATATATAACCAAAACGCTTTGATTGAACATAAGAATAAAAATTGTTTTATTTATTCATTAGATAAAGAATTGAGCACATTTGCAATTTCTTGTCTTCTCCTTTGGCCTATTTCTCTGAAGTTATTTGTGGAGTCTGCGTCATGATCTTCTTCTCCGTCACCCACTGTGGAAAGTTCTGTCGATTCGGGTTGAAATTCTAAATCATCTTTTAAAAAAATTGCAATATTGTGTAATACGGCACAACTTACAATCACTGCTGCAACTTTGTTTAGTGCTACACGCACTCTGTACTGCAAAATTGGAAAACGTCTTTTTAATTGTCCAAAGCAGCGTTCAATTACAACACGATTTTTTGTATGATGTTTGTTGTAGCATATTTCTTCTCGAGTTCTTGGTGTTTTAAATGGTGTCATTAACCAAGGTCGAATGCCATAGCCGATGTCACCTAAAATAATTGCATCGCGGCGCTGATTATTCATAAAGTTGAAAATGCGTGACCTTTTCAAGATTCGGCTATCGTGTACTGATCCTGGCCAACTGCAGTCGATTGACGTGAATTCTTCGCTTGCATTGCAGGTTGCTTGAACATTTATGCTGCAAAAGCCCTTGCGGTTAATGTATTCATCCCCATGATTTGGTGGTTTTTGTATTGCAACATGCGTACAATCTATTGCTCCAATAGCGCAAGGAAAGTCATATCGCAGTGTCCAAAGCTCCTGAGCGAGTTTAATGTGTTCGCTATTCGCAGGAAATTTAATCCACAGATGCGCTTTATTCATGACCTTCTTCAAAACTACTTTTACTGTTTTGCAAACAGTTGTGCGATGTATACCTTCTTCTTTACCAACTCTCATTTGAAAACCAGGATCGCTAAGAAAGCGGAGAAAAATTTCCATCCTTTTGATTTGCGACAGTGCTGCTCCTCTGCTTTCATCACTTTGCTCCAAAAAATGTTCCGCCAACCATTTTACATTTTCTTCCCGAAATCTGTATAAATTGAAGTAATCGGCTGGATGAGAATGTGTCCTTATGCGGTATTCTTTCCTTTGCCGAATGTTCATAAAGGCAGGCATATTAATTTTTAAGTGAAAATAAACGAAAACAATTTTTTTTAATACAAATCGAAAAAACACAAACTTTCAGCACCTCAATCACATGCTTAAAAAAAACAAAGCATAAACTAGTAATTTGAAGCATTCGCTAGTTTTTATTCACACCTTTTTTAAGCCAACGCTGGAAAAACTAGTTGCTAGTTGTCAGTGTAAAGTACTAGCTTTAACTTAAAGTTTTATTCACCTCAAAGCTAGTTTACACTTTAAATTTGCTAGTATTAGCTTTAGCTACCTTTTTATTCACGCGGCCCATTGATTGAAAACTTTTTCGGTATTTGGAAATCAATTCTTATACCTTTTTTCAACGTGATTGTGTTTGAATCAAATATAAGGCAACCTAACGATGAAAAATGTTTCTGTTGGGAAAAATTATAGCAAATAATTGTAAGTCCGTTACTTAAATGAGCCATAATTTTTTTTTTTTTTTTTTTTTTTATCTTGGACCAGCACTCAGGGGATGACCCCTATATATGCAATGCATTGTGCTGGAACTGAAAACTAGGGGATAGTATTGAGGGACAGATTAGGAAAGATGAGAAGATAGACAGTTGTTTTTGTAGCTATTTCAACCATTTACTTCGCCGGCTAATTTTTGCTACAGGGCCGACGAAGGTGGGTGCTGTTACTCTGCTTTTAGTACATGATAGTGTCAGTCGCTGCCAATTATGTTCAGTGACCAGTGACTATGCCTTCATCATTGAAACAGGCTGGCAACAACTAACACAACCACGCACTAATGCTGATCAGAAGAATTAAACACAATATTTAGCAGAAATATGAGACATAAGACACTATTTTGAAAGATTCGGGTCTAAAGAACCGTTTTCTCTCGAAAGAACAATCATTTTCAAAAACAAACGACAAAATATATATAAAGATAATAGAATATAAATATATAATATAAGCAGAGGAGTAAGAAACGATCCGAAAATTTCATGAAGTGCTGACTGGAATACTGTATCTAATAAAAAGTTTACACAAAATCTTTGATTATGTAACCGTATAATTCACAGATATATTATATGTTTATTAACTGATTCACTGAGAAATTAACAAAAAATTTGCTTTTGATTGAGATATTTCAATTGTACCAAATTAGTGGTGGTAGTACCACGGTACCAACAAAGTCTAATTGTACAAAAAAAGTACAATTGTATCATGTTTTCCATCCGTGGTTGACGTTGACTAAAATCAAAGCAGCGGAGTTAGACCCCTTTCACACACATCAGGTTTGACTCGTCAAGTCTTGATCTTTTAGGAGAGAGCGGTGAAGAGCGTAAAAAGGGGTACAGACTTGACGGTGCTACTCAGTTTTTATATTTATCTTTTGTTTTATCATCCGTAATATATTAATTTAATGTTCAGCAATGAAAAAAAACTTGCTATGACGTTTCGTGTGTGAACGTAAATGCAGGTTCGAAAGAAAATTGAAGAAAAACTTATCAAGTATACCTGATGTGTGTGAAAGAGGAGTTAGTTTAATACACAAGTTATTTTAATACACAGCAAGCAAACACTTATATATGTATGTATGACATATATACATAATTTTGCTTTTGTTGTACATGAATACTCGTTCATACGGGCTAATTTTCGCTTTTTGTATTTTATTCATGATAAAAATACTTGTTGCTGAGCAGAACTTTATTTTTATCATCATCAAAACAATATTTATTTTAAAAAATATTTTTTTAAATACCTACATATGTAATATGTATTTATTTTATTTATCAATAAGTTTAGAATAAATAGATAGCAGTACTGAGCTAGCTCTTAAACTTATTAAAAGAAAGAAAGAGGAGTTGAACTGTTGAATTCGATATTTCCACAGGTCTATTAAATTCAAATTATTGTCGGGCATAATAGATTTTTTATTGCACAACAGCTACTGTCGAGAAATAGAACAACGAAAATTCCATGAATGTGGCTTATTTGATGTCCAAGAAGAATCTGAAGACGATGAATGCATTTTAGAAGACCCGGTACTTAAAGTTAAAGTTGAACACTACTTTTTATTTTCTACGTATTATTGTTAAGTAGCATACACACTGGCAAACTTGAGTGACAGTTTTGCTCAAATTGTGGTTTGATCGATAGTGTGTACATAAAATTCGTCAGTCAACAGTCAACCACGGAAATTTTTGTGGTTGAGTGACAGTCAGCGGCCATATTGGTTTTTGACTGCTAGTGTGTACCAAAAAGTGGCAGTCAAGAATTATTTTTGTAGCAACAACATTTAAGAAATATTAAAAATTATTGAAAAAATGGACGCGGAAACTGATTTCCTAAAAGAATTTTTATGTTGCTACGAAATGTAACGTTGTCTCTGGGACGTAACAAGCCCAGAGTATATGATGCGGGACGTAAAAACAAAATCCTACGAGGAACTATTAAATGTTATGAAAAAATATAAAAAAAATTGTACTTTTGCAGATGTGAAGAAAAAAATAAATAAAATTCGATCGTCCTATAGAAGAGAACTGAAAAAAATAAAACGATCAGAATCTTCTGGTGCCGGTACTGATAATGTATATCAGCCAAGAGTGTGGTGGTTTGATTATTGTAAATTCCTGCAAAAATATGAAAAACCAGACGGAGGCATAACAACATTGTCAGATGAAGAAACAGTGAGTATTATTATTCTTATTTTGTATTGTAATTTCAAGTGTCATTACTTACTGGGAGTAGAACTAGCGAGTAATCTCCCAGAAATAGTCGCAGAAGTGATGCAAGAAGTGCAGGTGAAGCAACAAAGTTTTAGAGCTACGTTTGACCCAATAATATACACAAATAGCATGAAAAGAGCTCATAATTTATTTCATATATTTTATTAATAATAAAATAAATAAAATTATTTGTTTACAATATCCCATTGCCACGGAACTTGGCCAACATTATTGAAATAATGGCAAAATGATTCCCGCACGTTTTTTGCTTCTTGGTAAGATGAATTGACTTTGGTGGGCTGCATTGGTGTTAGAGTCGAGTTGTCAAAATCATTGCCCCGCAGTAGTTCACCAGTTCCGATATTTTCATGAACCATTACAGAACGTGTGGCATATTCCTTTTTGTTGTGCTTTATTAAAAAATTATGTAAATAGCAGCATGTCAATGAGACAATTGCTGCTTTGCTGGTTCCCAAATGCATTGGCTTTTGGAAAACACCAAATCTTGCGGAAAGCATGCCAAAAGCGTTTTCCACAACACGCCTTGCTCGGCTGAGTCTATAATTGAAAATCCTTTGATCTTTGGTCAAGTGTGCAAACGGATATGGTTTTATCAAATTTCGTGACAACGGAAACGCATCATCTGCAATGAATACGTATGGAGTTTCATCAACTACCCCTGGAAGTGGCTGTGGAGCTGGCAAATTGAGCTTCCCATTAAGAAATCGTTGCCAAAATTCTGTGTAAAACATTACACCTCCGTCTGATACTCTACCATTTGTGCCGACATCCACCATGATGAACTCATAGTTTGCATTAACTACAGCCATGAGAACAATGCTGAAAAATTGCTTGTAGTTGTAGTACATTGATCCTGTACTGGCGGGCTTACGTATGGCAACATGTTTGCCATCAATGGATCCCAGGCAGTGATAAAAATTCCATTTCCTTCCGAAATTGATAGCAACATTTCTCCACTCATGCTCAGATGTCGGCATCTGAAAAATTAATTTTTATTATTACACAGCCATATACATATTTATAAAATATTCTTTTCATTTCAGTTCCTTGATACCAGCTCCTGTGATCTATCCAGTATTACCAGTATTAGTGAACCACCAGATAAAAGAAAAAGAAAGGACCCAAAAAAACAAGAACAAATGATGAATCTGGCAATGTCCTATTTGGAAAAAGAAAGTGACAGCTTTGAACATTTGGGGATAGCTTGGGCAGCAAAACTGCGAAAAATGGAATCAACCCAAAGCAAACTTGCAGAAAGACTTATTAGCGAAGTCCTTTTCCAAGGAGATGTAGGAATGCTTACATTGAGTACAAACATTCAAAATATAAGGCCAACCTCGACAATTTCAAGAAGTTCCTATTCGCGAAGCTCTACACCGAACGAGAATTCGGATAGACATTTCCGCAGCCTATGCACGCTAGAACCAAACTCTCAAAGCAAAACATACATGTCACCAAATGAGGTATTGACACCACCCCAAACAATTTTCTATTCGCCTTTGCAAGACTTTAATAGTCAAGAAGAAGTTGAAGAACTTGATGAATACCAAAACTGCGAACACACAAATATTAGGGACTATATTTATGCTTTTAAAGACTGATTTTATTTATTTACATATCGCACTTGTAGTACTGTAGTAACTCGACATTTTTACAATACAAAAGAAAGAAATCTAGTATATTATTTTATCAACTTTTGCTTTAACTAATAATATACCTAATCAGTTTTTTGTATCTAGTGAAAGATTTTAAATTTTGAGTTGTTACAGTATTGTTACACAAGTGCGATGTAATAATATATACACTTTTTTTGCAATAAATTTCAGGGACTATATTTATACTTTTGAATACCATTTTATTTACTCAGATATATATACTTTTTTTGAAATAAATTTGTTTTGAAAAATTACCTTTATAAAATCTTTTAATACCGTGTTTAAAGCTCGGCAGGTGTCCAAAACGATTCCTCCCACAGTACTCCGACCCATTACACTACTGTAGCTCAGGTCACAAAAATTACGGCCAATTGCCAAAAACCGCAGTGTTAAAGCTAATCTTTCGTTTACTGTAATGGCTTCTCTCATTCTTGTGTCTTTTTTTTCTATTAATGGAGTAACAAGTGTTAGCAAATAATCATAGTTTGCATTGGACATTCTGAAGTAGTTTTGGAAGTCCAAGGGTTCAGAGTTACTTATCTCCTTCAAAAGATTAACATGTGACGATATTTTTCTGGTTGCTACCCATCTTTTTACCCATTTGGTTCTATTTTTACTTTTTTGTTTATTTTCACTTAATGAAACTAATAATAAAGCGCATCCAATTTTCTTATTTTCCATATTTGATAAATTTTGCAAGTTATTTATTGTCTGGAATATAATAAAGCCAGGATTTATGATGAGAGATTTTAAACAAAATTTTTTAACTATAATGCGCATCCAATTTTCTTACTTTCCTGGTTGTCTGGAATATAAAAAGCCAGGGTGTATGTTGGGAGATGTTAAAACAAGGAAACTAGCACTCGCTAAAAAATAATAAAAAAAAGTCACTAAATGTATTCATTATTAACAAAGCTAATATAATTTGCTTACTTTTCTTGTTTCCCTCGTTATCTCTGTGATATAACAAAGCCAAGGTGTATGATCAGAGAACTTAAGCAAAGTTTTTATCTTCACAAACAAAATTTTAACTTCACAACATGGACGCGAATAATCCTATTTTGTTATTTGCTATGTTTGTGTATCAAATTTTTTTCTTGAATGACGGTTTGAGTGTCGAACATGATCGATAGTGTAGACAGTCAAACGTATCCTTCAAAAATGATGAATTTTTGACTGTCACTCAAGTTTGCCAGTGTGTATGCTACTTTAACTTTCGAGTACAACAAATTTCAAACTATGATAGCAAGCATTCATCAAAAAGTTATAAAATAATCCAGTAAATTACACTGCTCAGCAGCAAAATCCTCCTTTAAATAAAACTATGTAGACTATAGGGATTTTGATGCGCTGAACTCAAATCCGTTTTCGGTTTTTTTCCATCAGGTCGGAATTTTTTTTATAGGCTTGGCAAATTTTCCCCCCTAAATTAGTCAGGTACGAAGACATACTTCACCTTAACTCTAAAACGAGTCATCCGATTTTTAAAAGTAAAACACCAAAGGATGCATAACAAAATTGCATTTATTTTAGTCAAATATAATTTTACAGTGTCTCTTATCGTTTCGGAATTATTCAAAATTCGTAATTGGAAAAAAATGGAATAAAAAAAAATTAAAGCAAATATTCAACATTTTGCACATTTTTCTAAGAACTACATATCTAAAAAATAAAATAAGCTATAAACCATAAAAATCGGTTAAATAATGTGGATTTTATAGTCAATTTACCGCAGGTATCCAATATTGTAATGCAACCAACCATTTTTTTTTTCTTGGACCAGCACTCAGGGGATGACCCCTACATATGCGATGCATTGTGCCAGAACTAGGAAAATTGGTTGTGGGAAGGAGGATAGAGGGAGTAGTGTTTATGGACGTTCGATTTGAACCTCCCCAAGTTAAAATTAGCAGGAAAGACCTCTGCTGGAGGTTTGTTCCACATACGAACCTTTCGGCCAAAGAATGAATTCTCCTGTAATGTGTGGTGCGGTTCACTGGCAACTCAACCACAAAAGAATGCGCCCTATGTGAGGAGCGGGTAGCTCGCAAAAATAAACGGCTTCTGGGCACAAGCTCCCTTATCTCACCAGAACACATTCCGTTGTAGTATCGGTAGAACAGTGAAACACACCCCACGTTGCGTCGATGCTCCAGTGAGTCAATAGAGTTGGCTACCCTACTGTCACCGATGAGCTTCTTCGCTCTCTCTTGTACGCGGTCGTGCAACTTCAAAACAGACTTTGAAGCACCGGCCCATACATGAGAGTTGTATTCCATCTTTGGTCGGATGTAGGTGGTATATATATTGAGGAGATCAGTTGGGGTGAAGTATGTCTTACACCGTCTTAAAAAGCCGAGACACTTGAATGCTTCTTTTGAAATATGAAAAATGTGATCTGTCCATCGAACGTCACACTGTATTTTCATACTAAGAACATCAAGAGCTTCTGATTCCCCAATACCTATACCATCCATAAACACGGATGGCGCAGAACCTTCGACCAGCCGCCTATGCGTAAGCACGCAGCACTGCGTCCTATGAGGGTTAAAGTTAACCCTGTTCGCGAAGCCCCATTCGGAGATTGACACGAGATCACTTGTGAGTGACTCGTTCATCCTTTGTCTCCTGGCGTCAATCTCCTCTAGGCTTGGCCGGCTGGTGAAAGAGAAAGAATGGATAATGCTGCTATCATCCGCGAAAGAGTAGATAGGGTTTGAAGTCTGACATAGAAGGTCATTTATAAAGATGAGGAAGAGAGTAGGAGATAGAACAGAGCCTTGCGGCACCCCTGAATGGAATTGCACCATTTTTCTGTTAACAGAGCGAGCAGGTCTCCTGTAGAGCGAGCTCTGCGAAAACCATACTGCCGGTCGTTAAGTTAAGTAAGGTGTTGGTCTCCAGATACCTTACCAGGTGGAAGTTGGTCATACTTTCCATGACCTTGGAAATTGCAGAACAGACTGCAATTGGGTGGTAATTTTCGGGGTATTGCGCCTCTCCCTTCTAAGGGATCGGCGTTACATTTTCTAACTTCCAACACATCGGAAATTTACCAGCATGGTACGATGCACTAAATAGCTTAGCCAATGGACGCGTTAGCGTCGAAAAACACTGCTTCAAGACCAGTGCTGAAATGCCATCCGGCCCAGGAGACTTGTTTATGTTGAGATTCGCTAAAACCTTTTTAACTGCTCGTGGTCGAAAGAATATTCTTGGCATAGTAACTGATACTCTTTCCACCACGGGCAATTGCTGATTGCTACATGGCAAGCAAGAATTACCTGCAAACATTTCAGCCAAAAGGTTAGCTTTATTAACAGGTTCAGTGAATATTTGATCATCCCTTAAAAGAGCTGGAATTGATGAACTAGCTTTATCCTTTACTCTTTTAACGAATGACCAGAAGCTTTTACTACCTCTCGTGGCGGTAAGAACTTTAGCACGATGGCGCTGCTCGTATAAAGCTTATTCACGCCTTAGCACTCTGGCACACGAAGACCTCGCTTGTTTGCGCAGCCCATCAGTATTTGCGTTTTTGTTATTCCGCGAAGTACTGAATGCTTCCTCTCGGGATCTGATTGCCTCTTTGCAAGATTGGATAAACCAAGGTTTTTGTCTCGGCTTAACCGAAATTTTTTTGGATGGGATGAAGTATTTCATTCCCAGCAAAATTATATTTCCAATCATTTCCGCCATTAAATCGATATTTTTATCTAAGAAACATAGTTTCCAATTGAAAGTACGATAGAATTCGTTGAGCTCTGCCCAACGAGCTTTTTCGTATACGTATTTTAAACGTTTCGTGGCTGTGGGTGAAACGTTTCGAAGTGCCGAGAACGAAAAAGAAGCGTAGATGATACAATGATCCGAATTACCGAGGGGTGCACTGACGTTCACTTCATACTTTTGAGGGTGTGAAGTTAGGAACAAATCAAGCGTATTTAGTTGGTGCCCTTCAACACACGGTATATGTGTTGGTTCATTCACTAGTTGCGCTAGGTGATTATGCGCGGCGAATAACTCAACATATTGGCCCTCTGAAGTTGTGTGGCTCGAATGGCGAAGCCACGATGAGTTGTGGACATTGAAATCACCAGCAATAACAATTTCACTGTCCGGACAACTTTCAAGGATTTTTGCTATAGAATCGAAGCCCGATAAAGTTTTTTCCCTTCCTGCGTTTGGACTTCTATAAAGGAATCCGAAATGCAAACTATGTGCCCTGATCTTGAATTTAGCCCAAAGGCAGCTAAATTGTGGATCATACAAGCCTAGTGATTGCTGGCTTTGGTACACAACATCATTGCGTATATATAATGCAAGACCGCGATGAAAGTTAAAAAGGGACAGAAGTTGATATCCACGCACATAAAAATCCTGTGGGTCAGCATCCTCAGATACCTGGGTTTCATTAAGGCTAAAACATCCGGCCGATAGAGACAAACGTGAGTATAAACTGAGAAGAAGTTCGCTCTCAAGCCTCGTATGTTGCAGAAGTCAATTCTGAATCTACCTGTCATGAAATAAGTCAAGGGAAATCCAAATAGTCGTCTATTTTGTTAATATTGATTACTGCTTTTCAGTGGCTACCAGGTGGTCAGAGCTATACCTTCACCACCAGGCAGCCAAACAGCAACCTCCAAGCCGGAATCAACAATACAAAATTATTATTGTTAGATAGGGGAAGGGGAGAGGCACAATCGCAGAAGTGGACATAAAAGCCCTGAGCTGATCACTTTGTTCCACGGTGCCATCACTGTTACAGATGACCGTCACTGATTAACACAGAAAAAAACTGCCGTTTATTTTCCTTCAATTTATTGCTATTGTGTTTTTGTTGTTTTATTTGTTATTAAATTGTATAGATTTTTTTTGTTTTCTTGTTTTAAATTTTAATTCTATTTTTTTGATTTGGTATTGTTGGTATGTATGTATATTGTTTTTCTTTGTAAAATTGTTTTATTTTATTAATGTGCATGTAGTTTTATGTTGATATTTTTGTTTTTTGTTTCAATTAAACACAAATAATTTTGGTAAATATAAATAACAAAACAGTAGACGTGCGGACTGCAAAAAGAAAACGCGTGCGGACGGGACGAAGCACAAACACTCACTCCTTTTGCATACGACGATAGCATTTCGTTCGGTGAGCAGGTAATGGAACTAAAGTACAACGGTATTTTGCGTGCCTCTTGGAATTAAAAATTATAAATAGTATTTTTCATTTACCTATGATCTCAAATCCAGAACATTAGGGTAAATTCTAACAGTATATATATAGAAGTTGATGGACAATAAGAGAGTCGTCAGTTTTAATTTGAATATGGACATTTCCAGAAAAAAGTCCACTTTGATCGAAAAATTAAAAGTTAACAAACAGATTTTTTCCTAATGTATTATAAAAGAGAAACTTCTGAAATAAATTAAATTTAGGAGCTCAAAGCTTTCTTTTGTTGGATGGGGAAATACTTAGCTACAAGTTTGAAGTTCTCGTTTTTGTAAGTGTTTCTTAACTTCAATGGCATTTTCTCTTTATAATTAACATTCCTAAAAGCAATTTCATAATAATACTCTTATTGCAAAACTGTTGCTACAAAAATATTTAATCATAAAACAAAAGCAAAAAATAAGTTTAGTATTTTGTAGTTTTTATATAATTTTCTAACATTTATGTCTTTTTCGTATTTTTTTTAACAAAATAAATATCAAGTGGAAATTTTAGTAACGTAACACCAGTAACGTAACGCCAGATCTTTTTTCCTAAAAGAAGAAAAGGAAAAAAGATTTTTCATTTGATAACTTGGAAAATAAGTGTGTATTAGTCCAAATTCTACCAAAGAAGTTTTGATTAAAAAGACTTGCCCAATTCGCAGAGTTAAACAATTTTGTTATCAAAATCAAATCGCACTTCATTTTTTTGTAACATAACGCCAGGTCATTTTTTGAGTATATCTTGAAATCATTAGGCTCGATTATTTGCATTGTTTTTACTGAATATAGAGCTATCCAATCACTTCACGAATGTGAGAAAAAAACTTTTTTAAATTATGGTTTTCAAAGCTTTTTTCAACATATCGTCGTACAAAAGTAACGTAACGCCAAAATGGAAAGGCCCATATCGTGCGGTTAAAATTGGCAACAGTAAATAGATCATATGTAGTGTGCCTTGTTATTGTATAAAGAAATAAAGCAATTAAGGAATCCACAAACGCTTTCATATTACAAAATGTCAAGGATTTGTAACAAATCTCCAAATTTATTTTGTAATCTATGTGGCGATCTAACTTAAAGTTCTGAACGGCAGACAATAACTTCCCAGATTAAAGATGCTTATCACCGTTATTTTGGGTTTCCTATTGATGATAGAGATAAAAATTGGCTGCCGAAAATATGTTGTAATAGCTGTAAAAGGTCTTTAAGAGGTTGGTTAAAAGGAAGTCATAAGCCTTTGCCGTTTATGAAGCCAGCTATTTGGAGTGAACCACAAAATCATGAAAATGATTGCTACTTTTGCCTGACTAAAAAACGTGGGTTTACGAATAAAACCAACAATAAAGTTATATATCCAAATACTTCATGCGTCAAACGACCAGTTTACAAGTAAATATTTATCTCCATTGCCTCCTACAAGATGGGCTTTCTGCAAAAACTCAATCCAGTTAAGCCACCATGGGTGTTTCTTCGCATTCAGTTGGAAGTCCAACGAGTAAACCTTATTTTCCGAATCAAACTGATCTGAATAACTTAGTTCGTGAATTAGGGCGCTCAAAAAACAGGTCTGAGCTTCTTGGATCCAAATTAAAACAATGGAATTTGATGCAAAAGGGCGTGAAAGTCTCGTACTTTCGAAATAGAGAACAAGCTTTTTCGAGTTATTTTAGCAGAGAGGGAGATTTGGTATTTTGTAATAATGCTGATGGAATTTTTCGACAACTTTTATTGACTCGTCCAAGACAAGTTTGAAAGCTGTTTTACTTCACAATGGCAACAAATTTCCATCGCTCCCACTGGCGTTTGGAAGAAATATGAAACTAATGTAGCATGAAGATGATACTACAAAAAATTAAATATTCACATTACTCATGGAACGTATGTGCAGATTTGAAAGTCGTAGCATTGTTAAACGGATTGCAAAGTGGGTATACTAAGTTTTGTTGCTTTTTATGTGAATGGGACAGCCGCGCGAGAGAAAAACACTGCAATGTTAAAATTTGGCCGAAAAGAGTAAATTTTATTTCAGGAGAAAAAAATGTAGCAGAAGAACCTTTAATTCAAAAAGAAAAAATTATTCTGCCTCCTCTTCATATAAAACTAGCCCTAATGAAAAATCTTGTCAAAGCGACAAGGTGAAGGCTTTCTATACATTAAGAGCAAATTTCCTAGATATGGAATTAAAAAAAAAACATACAGCAAATATTCAACATTTTGCAGGTACCTAATATTGTAATGCAACTAACCTTACATATGACGATAAATTTCACTTTAGTGCTTGTAGCGCCCACTCCGACGTCAGCCTTATTGATGTATTGTTTGCTGCGTTACACATATTTGATCAATATACACCGAAAAAGTGGAAAATAAATTTTATTTAATATTTTAGTTAGAAATTCGTACTACTAATTAAATCCTGTACTGATTTTCGTCGTACAAACAAATTGATAATATCAATTAACGAATTTGTAAAAATGAGGTTTTCTTGCTTGTTGAGATCAATTAATAGGGTTAATTGAAAGCAGAAATTTATTTTAAGCAAGTGATTAATTGGCCCAATTAAATAAATAATAGAAATTAAAGAATTAAATATTTTGTTAAACGAATCAAAGAACGTAATTGAATTTTGTAAACGTTTTAATTACATTAATTAATTGACCTATTTAACAAGAACAATTGATTTTTAGGACACTTCAAATTAAATGAATTAATTGGCTCAATCAGAACTTTGATTACTTTTTACGATTTCAACCAATTAATTGATTTGATAAAATAAATTCGTTGAAATTTATCCCCCACCATTAATTTAAAAAACCATTTTTCAATTTTTTTAAACAAATTATTACATTTGTTATTGAATTCATTAACAAATTTTTACATTTAATTTTACAAAAAGAAAAGGATATAATTTTACATACATTTAATAATAAATTAGCTAGAGCAAATTTAAACTGAAAGACATATTGTTTATTTTTTAAATTTATAAAATAGTCAACACATTTTGTTGTTTTAGAATTTCAAAACTTCAAATTTGAAAACAAAAATATGTATAAAAAATGTGTATGCTTTTACAAAATAAAAAGTATGAAATTCACTTTTAATTTGCTCATAGTAATCGATAATAAATAAAAATTAAAAACAATAGGTTTTTTATTCAATATCTGTTTCAAAATATATTTCCCAAGCTTTGAATTGTGTACACATTCTATGATTTTTAACTTTTAAACAGAGGCATGTAAAATAAAACGTACAGGGTGACAGGAAAATATATATAAAAATAAAATAAATATATAAACATTTTTTAGTATTGGACGATAACAAATTAAACTTTTTTTCTTTTTAGCTTAAACTATTTCTTTATAATATTATTTTTAATAATACATTCTTACAAATATTTAATAATAAATTGAATAGAGTCAATTTAAACTGAAACACATATTGTTTATTTTGTAATAATGCCATTATTTTTACATTATTACAAAAATTATTATATAACGTAAAAATTACAAATCCGAGTTCAATCAAATTTTTAGCTCATGATTAATAGCGGAAGCTTTAATACTCTTTTTATTCGATGGCAACTCAAAATAATATATCTGAATGAAGTTGTAAAATATTTCTGACTCTATAGGATATTGTATATGAAATTCAAAAAAGATTTTAAAAAGCATATCAAATGCACTTAGAATAGATATGAATGGATACTTTACATCGTCAAAATATACGAAAATTTCTTTGACGTTAAGGATATCCGCAACAACTGACATCCTTGGCTGTATAGATTTCCCTTGCAGTTTTAAAAGTTGGAGTATACGTCCAACTCCTCTGTATTGGCAGCAACAACTGCAAAAGCTTCTTGAGAGTCCAATATACTGAACTTTATTCTTAGCTTTGCACCACTTTCATCTGTGCTTACTTTGAGCTGCGATGGAAATAGGAAAAGTTTTTAGATTCTGAAATATTATAAATTAAATTAAAAATATGTTATATGTGCAAAAATATTTTGTATTGTTACCTTGATCAACTCGTTCACTTTGCAGCAATTTTTTTTATGTAGCTTTATAAAATCTCGTATATAATTATGTCGCTCATTTACTCAAACAATGTCGTAACTCAAAACAGACTTGTTTTGCAGAAAACAGATTTTAAATTTTCAATTTACGTAGAACTTAATAAAAAATAAGTTTCTATTCTTCTCTCAAGAGGTGAGTATACAAGATATTTTTACGAAAATTTTACATAACAAGCTTTTGGAGTTATGACGTTGTTTGAGTAAATGGGTTATATTTGTACTAACCAAAAGATGTCCAGAAGGCTTTGCATATTCGGGCCAAAGTTTAAACATTTCCGCAGTATCCTTCGAAGTAGAAATTTGACGAAAGCGTAATGGGGCACACTTTCGCCAATATACATATATAAAATTCGTCTTCGGATATTTTTGACGAACTTAAATGTTCGACATATAAAACGTAGTTTTCTATATTATCTAAAAAAAATATGTTATTGTGGTTATTTATATATATTTTTTTAATATTTTTGTTTGCACGAAATTACTTACCGGAAGTGTTTTCTTTTTCGTCAATTTCATTTAGTTTTAAGACACTTGATAGTCTTTTGACAGTTGGTAAGTTTATTGTAGATATTGCCCCGTTTTCCAGTTGTATACAATTCCTAGAAAATATATTTATACATAGGTATATATATATATATATATATATATATATATATATTTTTTTTTTTTTTTTTTTTTTTAATAGATCGGAATGGTCTATTTACCAACTTCTCCGAAGGAAATATGCGGCAGATTATGATATCTGAGCAATCAGAAAATAAACACTGAATGCTTTTTGACTCTATATATTTCGTGATAGTTTTAATAAGCGAATTACGTTGTTCCTCGTGTAAAATTTTGTTTATTGTATAATACTTCAAAATATCATTTCCATTGGTTGTATTTTCTAGACTGTGCATTACTGTTGGCGGTTTGATGGCTGCGGTATCATCGCTAGGTAGCTGTTGTTGGCTTGCAATGTAAAACTCAGGGCCGTTGATATGCTTTTTCCAATTTTTTAAGTGATAATCAAATTTAGCTTGCTCGCCAATTGTTAAATTGTGGAACAATTTGGAAATGTGGTGCGTTTTTAACATTTTAAGAACGTTAAGATCAATAATTTGTTCAAAAAAAATAACGATTATACCACAAAATATTTTTAAAGGCGAACGACATTCCTTAATTTTGGGGTATAATTTCTAAATATACGAATCAAGGAAGATTTATCAGTAGCGCAACTGTCAAATCAAAAAAGAGAGTACCGAAATAACACAAGATTTTGACATTAACGCGTAATTTTCTACGTGTGGGTTTTGGTGTTGTCAATTGTTGTACCAGTAAGAGTACCTGGTAAATCTGCCTTGGCAATATTGAAAATTTTTATTTAATTTACAATGACAGTCAGTTAGAAAAATATAAAATTACTCAAATATTTTCCTAAACTGGAATTCCAGTGACATAACAATACCATTAGATTTGGAATTGTTATTGATTTGAAGTGATTGAACATTTCCAATTAAATCTTTTCCTTGCAAACCTTTATACAATCTATTCAGTTTTTACATCTTCAAACAACATCCTAACATCGCTTAAAACATTTGAAAGAGCTTTCTTACTGTGGTTTTCGGGATTTTGAGCTTGCTCAATAAATTGAAACACTCGATTTAATACTCAAACATCAACAAAGTACCGTATGTTATTAACATCTGACCGAGAAAAATTGGTAAAAGAATGAAGCTTAATCATGAATTTTGCTGCGGAATCAAAAACAGTTTGTAGATCAATATTGTAGTTATAACTAAAGTACAATACGCATATAAGAAACTCGCTTATAAGAAAAACTCTTCTATAAGAAAAAAATTCTGAAGAAAAATTATACTCATTCCATAGAAAATGGTACGTCTACATATAAAAAAGTAGTATATATTCTCACAATTGATTTTTTTTTAACCTCGGTTAAAATAGTTTTTTTTTGTATATAATTTACAATTATCAAATGTGATTTTATGTGAAGTGCAATCACCTGTTTTGTTTTTGTTGTGTTTCTATCTTTAGTTGTGTATATTTATACATATTTATATTTGTACGACAAATAAACGAAATTTAGTCCAAAATGATGTGTAGTATGTATTATTAAACAGTTTTATTTCAATTATGTATATATTTCTATTGGAAATTTTTTAAATTCTGTTACTGATGTACATATATAAGAAAATATCTTTCTTATATGCGTGTCACAGATATAAGAAAGAAAATTGGTGCATTTTTAGACTTTCTTATATGCTTATTGCATTGTAGTGCGAAAAGTGGTGCTTGAAAGAAATTCTTCACAATTTGCAGCTGATGTAACATTTTCGTCACTATATTTCTTGAAATGATTCGATATATGTTTCTTAAAAGCACATTTATTGGAAAATTGTTGATAACAATTTTTGTATGTACATTCGTAAACAATATTTTTAGGAACTACGTGGTCTTTTAAATGACAAAAAAAATTATTGGGGGAATCAAAAGAGTCAAGGAACAAAAAACACTTCAAAATCATTTTTTATTTATGCAATCCTAGCAACAGTAAACAAATTAATTAAAATTTCCTTTAAATTTAAGAGCAATAAAACATGCTCCACAAAAATATACACTTTATAATGAAAACAAAAACTAAATATACATACATAAAGTTTATACATACCTTTTTTATTGTCTATGCCAAACACAGTTATGATATGTAACTGTTCTTTATTAAAATTTTTGTATATTAAAATAACTTGCGCGACTATGTACTTCACTTCCAAGATCACTTTTAATACTGAATAAAACTTTAACTTTTACTCTCCTTTATAAAGCAAATAAGAGCGCAAAGCACAAACTAAAATATTTTTTTCCATTACACAAAGTTAATTCAAAAAATTAAAAATTTGTTTGAATCTTTAATAATGCATACAAAATTTTAAGATTTGTCTGTATGTTTACATATCTGAAAATATACACACAAACATTGAACTTTTTTGTTTTCTATCAACAAAATTTAATTATGACAATTAAAAAATTGTTTGAAACAGCCAGCATTACTTGATTTAATTGAAACAATTTTGGGCAAAATTGTTTCTGTGTAGGATACCTGCGGTAAATTGACAATAAAATTCACATTTTTTAACAAATTTTTATGGTTTATAGCTTATTTTATTTTTAAGATAATGTGCAAAGTGTTGAATATTATTATATTATTTTTATTAAATTTTTAAACTAAAAAAAAATACGAATTTTGCACAAAAAAAATTTTTTTCTCCATTAATTTCTGAATAATTCCAAAAAATTATGTTCGATTAACAGAAATACAGTTTTGTTACACATCTTGTGTGTTTTACTTTTGAAAATCAGATGACTCGTTCTAGAGTTAGGGTGAAATATGTCTACGTACCGGACTAATTTAGGGGGGAAAATTTGCCACGCCTATAAAAAAAGTCCCGACCTGATGGAAACCCGAAAACGGATTTGAGTTTAGCGTATCAAAATCCATATAGTCCACATAGTTTTATTTAAAGGAGGATTTTGCTGCTGAGGAGTGTTATAAGAGATTAAACAATGTGACTGTAGAAGATAATTATCCTATTCCGTTGACTTAATAGATAGGCATTCTGGTCGAAATTTTCTCCCTTTGTGACACCTTTGGGTCAATATGAATTCTTGAGTATGCCGTTTGGCTTAAAGAATGCCCCATCTGTATTTCAGAGGTTCGTAAATAGAGTTTTTTGCTGATATGATTAAGGATGATAGTTTATATGGATGATATTATCGTTGCGACAGTTGGCATTGAGGAGCACTTTGGCAATTTAAAGGGAGTTTTTATTAGCTTATTAGATAATTATTTTTTTTTAGGAGTAGGACCAGCACTCAGGGGATGACCCCTATATATGCAATGCATTGCGCCGGAACTGAAAACGAGGGGATAGTATTGAGGGGACAGATTAGGAAAGATGAGAAGATAGCCAGTTGTTTTTGTAGCTATTTCAACCTTTTACTTCGCCGGCTAATTTTTGCTACAGGGTCGACGAAGGTGGGTGCTGTTACTCTGCTTTTAGTACATGATAGTGTCAGTCGCTGCCAATTATGTTCAGTGATCAGTGACTATGCCTTCATCATTGAAACAGGCTGGCAACAACTAACACAACCACGCACTAATGCTGTTCAGAAGAATTCAACACAATATTTCATGACTCAGCGCGGGCTCGAACTCACGACCCTCCGCTTCATAGTTTCGAAATTTAGAATTAAGTGCTGACAAGTGTGACTTTTTCCAGACTTCGGCTAAATATTTAGGTTACAATATTGATGCACACGGCATAAGAGCTGATGATAAAGTGTTAAGGGCGATCAATGACTTTCCGGTACCGAATATACGGCATTCGGTGCAAAGCTTTTCAGGATCATATTCGTATTTTCGGTGGTTTGTCAAAAACTTTACGTTGTTGGCAAAGCCTTTATATGACCTCACAAGGAATGACAATAAGTTTATGTTTGGTAAAACGGAGTTAGAAACATTTGAAATGCTTAAGAGGAAATGATAAATTGTAATTATTAAAAAAATATTTCAATATTTATTTTGTTATATCAAAAATATATATAACAATTTTCTTTAAATTACAAAACTAGACTGACAAAATAATCTTACAATATTTTCCATTTGTCAACTAATAATCAAAGGTAACATGTTTGATTAATATATTTTTATAAAATATATAATGCAAAGTATCATTTCCTCCTTGCCAATTTCGTAATAACAGACGGTGATCTTAATCCTGTTCTGCGTTTCAATCGCTCAGATTTTCATAATGAAGTAGTACCCATTTTCATACTTTGTTTGTTTTCTAGAGGGAAACGGGACTGATTCGAGTTTGAAGGCATTGTGTTTAAGTCTGATTCGGAGGAATTAGTTTGGTGCGATGATGAAGGCATTTCTTCTATAACTGCTCCAAGTGGTGGATCTGTGGAATAAATTGGATTAGATGGAACAGATGATAATGAAGGTGATGATGAACAATTTTCTAACAAATAGCGTGCTGTTTCATGAACATCTCTAAATTCAAAGTTTATTTTTAATAATTTAATTTGGTTCTTGTGTCATCTTATGACAACTTTAACTAGATACATAACATTCCCAATACATTTTAAAATAATTCCAAGTTGCCATTTTTCTCCCAAACCAAAGTTTTTTGCATAACACGTGATCATCAACAGATTTTCTTCGACTTAGAACGGGTTTTTGATTATTCGATAAATAAATGGAAGGCTTTAGTAAAGAAAGTGATATTCGAGGCTGTCTACCATGAATAATTTCTGCGGGAGATTTTCCCTCCTTTTTAGGGTTGATCTATATGAAATGAGAGTCCAAATCCTTCCCACTTGCAAGTTGTTTCTTTAAACAATTTTTAAACAAGCGAACAAATCTTTCTGCTAGCCCATTGGATGCAGGATGAAAAGGTGCTGATGTAAGGTGCTGAATACCATTTACTTCACAAAATTTATTAAACTCTTTTGAACTGAACTGTGTTCCATTATCTGTTACTATTGATTCAGGTAAACCTTCAATTGAAAATATACTTTGTAACGATGTAATTGTTGAGGTTGATGTAGCATTTTTAATCTTAACAATATATGGAAATTGAGAATACGAATCTACTATTATTAACCACCCACATACAATCTTTAAATGGACCAGCGTAATCTAAATGAATCCTTTGCCAAGGCAATGTAGCTTTAGGCCAACTATTAAAATTTTTCGGAGGATCAGAACTAAAAGTATTGCATGCGTTGAACGAAGAAGATAACAAAGCTATGTCATTATCCATTCCTGGCCACCAACAATAACGTCTACTCATTTGTTTCATGCGCACAATTCCCCAATGACCTTGGTGAATTAGTTGTATCACGTTTTCTCTTAATTTTCTTGGAATTACAATACGACTGTAATCCGTCTGCAGGATTAAAACACCTTTATTGTGGTTTAAATTAAAACGATGATGAAAATACGGCAACAGCTCTTTATCCGTAACTTTATCAGGCCAACCATTCATAACATGTGAATGAACTTTACTTAAGACATCATCTTTTTTAGAATATTCTGCAACTTTTCGTGAGTCTAGTGGAAAATTGTTTAGAAGTTCGTCTGCAGATATATCATTTATCTCAGTGGATTCATCGAAATATGTGTCTTCTTTATAAGGCAATCTCGATAACGCATCCGCATTACCATGCTGCTTGGTGCTTTTATATCGTATTTCATATGTATAACTTGACAGTATTAAGGACCATCGCTGAATTCTATGTGCTGTTGTATTCTTTATTTTCTACCATACAAACTGGCTGTAGTTCTTCTGATGATTATTTAAAGTCTTAGATGCATAAGCAATGGGTCGTTGTAATCCATCCGGGTAAATGTGTGAAATTACAGCTCCAATGCCATATGAAGATGCATCTGTAGCTAACACAATAGGTAAATCTTCATCAAAATGAGCTAGCTGAGCCAAATCAATCAATTGTTTTTTAGCTCTTGAAAAGCGTTTTCCTGTTCCTTACCCCAAAAGAATTCCTGATTTTTTTGCCGAAGAAAGTTGAGTGGAGCACAAACAGTAGAATAGTTTTTTTTTTTATAAAAGAGCAATAATAATTGACTTTTTCCGTAAAAGATTGAAGTTCGACAATATTTCTGGGCCTTGGTAGGTTCCTTATGGCTTCTGTTTTCGATTTTGATGGAAATATTCGAAAATTATTTACAATATGTCCTAAATATTCGATTTTTGGTTGAAAAAAACAACATTTAGAATAATTACAACGAAAACCACTGGCATTCAGTCTTTGTAACAATAAACGAAGATTTTTACAATGCTCTTCTTCAGTTGCACCCGTGCAAATAATATCATCTAAATAATTTACACATCCGCGTATATCACTTATTGTGTGCTCAATTATTCGTTGAAATAAATCAGGAGCACTTGCTACTCCAAATGGTAATCGTTGATACTCAAAAAGTCCTAACGGTGTATTGACAGCAATAAGTTATTTTGATTCCTCATCCATTTCTATTTGTAAATACGCATCTGATAAATCTATCTTAGAAAACGATTTACCATTCTTTTGCTTGTGAAATAGGTCACGAATTCGCGGAATAGGAAAGCTTTCTATATCCATTTGAGGATTTATTGTTACTTTAAAATCTGCATAAACTCGAATTGCATTGTTTGCTTTAGGTACGATAACTAAAGGTGATGCCCATTTACTAAATTTTATATGTTTCCATATTCCTAATTGAGTCAACCGTTCTGCTTCTTCCTTGAAGGAGTCATAAATTGAATAAGGAATTGGCCTAGGCTTACAAAATTTTGGTCTAGCCTCTGGTTTCATATAAATGTGACCTTTCCCCTTTGTACATAATCCTAGCTCGTTTGAAAATAGGTCCTTGAACTCATCATATATGTATTTCAAATTAACGTTTTCGTTAACATTAAATACTTGAACTATTTTAAATTCATCAGACCAATTCAAGCCAAAAATATAACTACATTCATTAGAATTGGCTGCAATAAACTCTAAACATTTTTGTTCATCTAGAATTTTAACATCTACTATAATTGAACCCAAAACAGGAATTTCTGCATTCCCATAGCCAAATAGTTTAACAGACGTGTGTTTTAAAACTGGGCTCTTTAAGGATTTATAACTTTTCAACCCAATAACCGAACGCATAGCTCCCGATCAAATTGAAATTTCCTCTCATTATTATTTACTTTTATATTGATTAACATTTTATTACCAGATCGTGAAATAATGTTATCAGTATCATCACAAGTAAATATTTTTACTTCATTTCAGTTTTTATAATTAATTTTTGATCTACATACCGATGCTATGTATATGTCCTACTTTCTTGCACACAAAGCATGTAGCTTTTAAATACTTGCAGCTTGACTTATCATGTTTCTTAAAACAACTACTGCATGCTGGCCACTGATGATTCACTTGTTGTTTCTTATCTTGACGATTATTTGTATAATTTTTTCTATATTCTTTTTTTGAGTCTTGATTTACAACATAGACATTTCCATTTTGGTTAGATTTAATACTTTTAATAGCATTACGTGTAGCTTCAAACGTTTCTTCAATCTGCAAAATTTCTTCTAACGTCGGTTCATCTTTATGCAACGCAGCTGTTCTAACGGATTCATCGGGTGTATATAAAATTAATATATCTCGATTTAATTCATCAGAAAAATCAGTACAACAATTTTCCTTTTTACATGTAAATTTACATTCTCGTGCCATACCTTTTAATTCAGTTATCCATTGATTATAACTTTCACCATCACGTTTTATTCTTTTGTAAAAATCATACCTTGATTTAATCATATGTATTTTGCTCTTATAATGAGCATCCAATTTGGAAATTAGTTCTTGATACGGCAAAATCTGTACACTATGCTTTCCAACCACTTTCTGCAACAAACGATAGCTCTGATCGCCCATCCACGACAATAAAAAAGACTTCTTCCTTTTATCATCTTCAACACCATATTCCTTAAAGTGTTCTTCCAAATGCGTTTTGTAAGTCTCAAATTCATTTGAATCTTCATCGAATTGCTGGAACTTAGGTACCACCATATTGCTTGTTGTAGTAACATTCGAATTCCGCTGATTCAATATTTCTGCAAAAAACTTTTGCTGTTGTGCAAACATATCAAAAATATATATAACAATTTTCTTTAAATTACAAAACTAGACTGACAAAATAATCTAATATATTTTCCGTTTGTCAACTAATAATCAAAGGTAACATGTCTGATTTATTTTTTTTAAAAATCAAAATGCCGAACTTTACTATAACGCAAGCTCTGTTTTATTACAAAGGGAGAACGATGGAAAATTCCACCCAATATTTTATTTTTCGAAAAGGACTTCAGATACTGAGTCAAAATATAAAGTCTGTAATTCTTTAGTGATGACTTTAAACAAAGCAGAGTTAAATCCAAAGATTGCGAGATGCAACATGTTGACGGATTGAGCAGGTGCAATAACATATTAGTGGTTGAGTCAAATACGTTAGGAGAAAATTTAGTTATTCATCAGTACAGGGATCAGAAATTAATGGAGTTGAAATCTGAACATTGTTTTTATGAAATGCTTAATGGTGTATTCTAAAGGAAAGATAAGAATGGCAATTTATTGTTTTATGTAACTGACGAATTGGAAGATCATATTTTGTATAAGTATCATGATGAAATGGGGCATTTTGGGATTGATAAAATAGCGGACACGTTCAAAATGTGCTGAATGTATGCTTACTCTTCTAAGAGGGGTAAAGAGAGAGGGTATTGATCCTACAGACCAGTAGATAAGGGTAGGACTATGAAACATATTTTAGTAGTGATTGATGCTTGCACAAAGTTCTTTAGACTCTATCAGGCGAAGTCAACTAGCTCCAGAGAAGCAATTTTAGCTTTAAAGGGATATTTCAGCAAACCTAGATGTATAGTTAGCGATCGCGGAGCTTTTTTTTTGCTTCAAAAAATTTTACTAATAATAAAATAAAACACGCTTTGATAGCAACGGGTTCACCTCAGGCTAATGGCCAAGTGGAAAGAGTCCATAGGTCGATTGTTGGAGAAAATGGTGAACCCGGAGAAAGGGTTGTATTAGGATACTCTATTCGATCGTGTTGAATATACAATTAATAACACTGTTCATAGGTCAACTGGACAACATCCGACTGCAATGCTTTTTGGAGTAGGGCAACGCGTCAAAGTAACTGATTCATTAAGGGACTGTTTAGTGGATATATGTAAAAAGTATTTTAGAAAATTAAGAAAGAAGGCAGTTGAAAGTTGAAATAAGTACAACTTCAAAATAAAAAATATGTCGACATTCGGAGAAAAGGATATTCATTATGTTATGATGAGAAACTTTGATTCAACGGCGGGTAAATTAAATCCTATATATAAAGGTCGATATGGAATAGTGAAGGTATTGAGAAATGATTGCTATCTTCTCAAAGATGTGGAGGGTGTTTCAATAGTATAGGTTACCTTATAAAGGTGATTGGGCAGTCTCTAATATATCACCGTGGTGTAATGGAAGCATAAGACGATATAGGTCCGAGTTTTGGGAAGTGCTTTTAGTAATCAAGTAATGTGTTTCTTTCTGCTTTGTTCTGACCAACACCTCCATATCCTTATGTTGTTTATATTATAAGTTCTTTCTATGTACTATTGTTTTTAAAACTTTTAATTTTTTAACCTGATTGTTTATACCTGTTGTAAAACTTTTGTTTCGAATTTGTACAATATAATCTACTATAATAATTATATGATTATTAGAAATAAAAATGAGATTGAGGAGACAAGTTGGTTAAGAGTGCCTAAAATATATTAGCCAGCCAATATCCATATTATTACTAATATTAGCCATTCGCCTTCTTGAACAATTTAATAGATCAAGAATACCAGCGTTGTCAACTTTGAAATTTTGAAAAGCACTAAAACCGGGCAAAAAACGCGTAATTTGAAAAAAAATTACTAAATATAAATATTGTTTTATTTTAATTGCTTTTTACTTAAAATATGATTTTAGTCAATGTTTTCTTTTTTTACATATTTATTAACAAAAATTTATAAAATAAGAGATTATTTATACTATTTTTGATAATTCATATATTGCGCTAAAAAATATTCAACATATTGTAAATATTGCCATAGAAAATGCAATCAATTTTACATTGTTTTTTATTCTCCTGTAAACTTTTAAAGTGATGCACGTTCTCTGCAATATTTTATATCTTTTAAGGTAACAAAATGAAAATAATGTTCAAAATAACAAAATATATTCATATAATAACGAATGAATTTCAATTTGTATTTGTTAAAGGTCAATATCAAAGCCCGTGAATTCCTCATCACTGTCATCCGCCCATAATACCGTTTTTATTTCATATTCCGACGTTTTATAAACCATGTTTGTATCAATATGAATAATCGCATTCGTTCACGTAAGACATCACTTTCATTGCTAGAAATATTTTCGAAATCATGCTCAGCTGCTGTCTCAATTAAATTTATTTGAATTGTGTTGTTTTACATACCACACGATTTATAGTGCTGCCAACTATTTGCTTAATTTAAAATCCTCCAAATCCAGTGCAAACAATGTTTTTCAGGTAAAAATACATACATTTTTAGATCGCATCAAATCAAATCGTGTAAAAACAGAATGAAATATTTATTTGGAAACGCGTTAAATCAAATTCGCGTAAAAACAGAATCAGGTGTACTTCAAAAATATAGATAGAATGCAGTATTTCAATCATCAACAATATAGAAAAGAAGCCCTTAATTTGTATAGAAAACCATCAAATTACTATCTGCTGCATATTTGTACTCATGGGAATCACAATTGGGGTATTCACACTTCGTGCTATTTAGTCATATTGTCATAAAGTCATAATATTTTAGACCAGTTTAAAAAAGTTGTTGTTGTGCTGCATACAAAAAAGTCATAAAATAATAGCACTCTTTCAGGCGAAACGGCGATAGTATATGTTTGCCGCCGTTACTTCTAAATGATTCACGACTAAAAAATTATTCATAAATACATATGTATATGTCTGTACATTAAATCACATTTTTATAACATAAAATATATTAAAGGAGAACTAAATCGCAAAAACTTAATATATACAAGTGAAAAATTTGTATTCAGCTCATATCAAGGCAGCAGCTGAACGATGTTTGAAATAGCATACTAAGTCATGACGGATTGTTCACACTAGTCATATTTTTCGTGCTATTATTTTATGACTTATGACTTTATGACTACAGTGTGAATCCCCCAAATATGTGCTTACACCAAAGCAAAACTATGCAGCTGTTACACGGGAAAGAAGCTAGCAGAGGAAAGAGACCATTAACCAAATTTACGAAATATCAAGACTCAAAAGAGAAAGGAATTTAAAATAAGAAGTGACGACACTTTATTTTTAGAGGGAGAGGGAGTTATTGTTGATACATTGCCAATCATGCTGCAAGCAAAGTACAAACGTTCATAAAGTAATCAATAAACAAACATTACATAAAACTGCACTTTCACCAAAAACTTATTTTTAACTAGATAAGAACCCGAAATAAACATTAAATCTAAAAATGGAATATGTTAAATAAGATAAACCTATATTACGGCAGCATAGGAACAAATGACATGAGAACATGGTCATTGTTCTAAATAACATAAATATGGAAATGTTTATAAACATATTGTCAGTTATGGTGTTTTATTTTCTGAAAAAATTATGTGCCTTTTGAATATGTAATATTGTTTTCCTGTTACACTCACCCTTACAGAGGGGTCCATTTTTAGATATCATAAAGGAACAAAATATTTAGTTGACTTTGCACTTAAAATAATGTATAGGCAATTGGCGTATTGAAAATGAATAAGCAAAATACTCACTTGTATAAAAAAGTACTAAACGCAGCTGAAAAAAGGGTATTATCTCACCCTCAAATATAAACAGGTGTGAGATATGCAACATATTTACCATTTATTTGTGCAACATATGTAGAAAGGAAACCGGCAACTTTTCACATCTTTACATACATATATTTTTAGAATGGTACATAAACCCGAGTAAATGGTAACATAAATGGAACATTTTTGCCAGAAAAGAAAACACCATTAGTCTTAAGAATATATACAAATAAATGCAGACATTTGATGGTGTTTTCTTTTCTGACAAAAATGTTCCATTTACTCGGGTTTATGTACCATTCTAAAAATATATGTATCTAAAGATGTGAAAAGTTGCCGGTTTCCTTTCTAAATATGTTGCACAAATAAATGGTAAATATGTTGCATATCTCACACCTGTTTATATTTGAGGGTGAGATAATACCATTTTTTCAGCTGCGTTTAGTACTTTTTTATACAAGTGAGTATTTTGCTTATTCATTTTCAATACGCCAATTGCCTATACATTATTTTAAGTGCAAAGTCAACTAAATATTTTGTTCCTTTATGATATCGAAAAATGGAGACCTTTGTAAGGGTGAGTGTAACACGAAAACAATATTACATATTCAAAAGGCACATAATTTTTTTCAGAAAAGAAAGCACCATGAGTGTGGCAAAAATTAAAATACCTATTTGTATACCCTCCAAAAAGAAATTTGGAGGGTATATTCACTTTGTCATTCTGTTTGTAACGCAGCGAAATATTCATCTGGGACCCCATAAAGTATATATTCTTGATCAGTGATGAAGTCTAAGACGATCTGAGCCTGTCCGTCCGTCCGTCTGCGGACATCACGATTCAGTGCAAACGAAAAGAGCTAGACTCTTGAAATTTGGTATAAATATATCTTGAAGGATGGCACAGGGTAAGTTCGGAGATTCACTAAATCGGGCAAGAGGGAAAAAAGTTCTCCTAAGAAGAAATAAACCAACCTCGAAAAAACAACATAATACAGTTAAACGTTTTAAATTTACTTACTGAATATTTGGAGGGTATTTAAGATTCGACCCGGTCGAATATAACGTTTTTACTCGTTTTTTACTCAACTCCTTGTAGAAGGAATTAACTCCCTTCCATTGGGTCTGAACACACGAGTATAAAGTGCCACCTTCTAGCCGAATTCGCTGAAGGGTAGTTTTTGGTTGGCATAATTTTTCAACCAACTACAACAACAAAAATTATATAGCTATGAAAAAGTTCTGTCTTTTTTTGAAGAATAAAAACATCAACACCCACAATGCGGTCTTCACGTACACATTTTTTCAGGATGAACTGGTTTTGGAAGACAACAATTTTACGGACGAACCAAATTTATTCTAATTTATTTTACATACCCACAAACCGTGAGAAATAAAGTAACAAAGTTTGATTTGCTTAGACTATGTCCACACGGTGAAACATTTGCTGCAGAAACATTGTGTTTGATGATGAGAGGGGAAAGACGAGTGGAAAAGGGTACGGTGTTTCATGTACATGAAACATTTGTTGAGCACGCCATTCTCCGTCAAAAAATTAAAAGAAGAAGAAAGAGAAAACGAATATAATATATGTATGCTGCAAAACAAAAGTTTCAATCGTGTGGACACGAATGCAGCTTCAAAAGGGAATTAATAAATGTTTCTGCAGCAAATGTTTCATCGTGTGGACATGGTCTTACGATGCAAAATCAATTCATCCTTTTCAGGGTTGTGTTTTTAACGTTAAAAATTTCCATAATGTCAAAATTTGTTTAAATTTTTGTCGCCGTTATATATTTTGTTTACGCTTTACCAATGCTTATTTTGCAATGCTAATTTTTGTTATAGTAAAAAGTATTGGTGAAAACCACAAGCACGTGTTGTCTTTGTATGAACTGATGCTTGAGGCACTTCAATCGTTTTTTTTTTTTTTGAGATATGAACAATGCGGTCAATCAATCAAACATCACATTTTCATACCAACAGCTCTTGATTCCTCAATACATATACCACCCATAAATACAAATGGGGAATACCATTCAAGAAACGCCTACGTATTAGCACACAACACTGCCTCTTATTTGGGGTTACATTTCACACTGTTCATCCTATTCGGAGAATTCTTTTCAGATTATTCATCCTTTGGCTATTGACTCCAACTTCCGCCAAGCTTGACCGCAAAAAAGTAGATAGGGTTGAAAGTTTAACATAGAAAGTTATTTATGAAGATAACTAAAAGCACACGAATAGAAAAGAGCGGAGTGATAGCCCTGAATTCACTTTTGACTCGTTTGATGAGATCTCACCTATAATGACTCATAGTGCGGTCTCTAAGGATGCTCGACGCAAACTTAGAGAAATCGGCATCTCCAAAAACAGTCACACTCCATCAAACGCTGTAGAAATGTTAAACGGAATCTAACAATTTTTCGGATAAAAAACCAAGCAAGTCTGGTCTATGGTAGATCGCACTGCCGGTCGTTTATCAATGTTACTACAAATATAGACTTCTTAGCATATAAAGGTCATGTACAGCCTGACTCGATTCCTTATAGTGTCTTGTGCCATCATGGAAGCAAAACACGTTTTTCCACAAATCAATTCAAATTCAGCAGTATATTTTTTTCGAAATATTTATTACAATGGGTAAATGACAGTTTATAACACTGATTTCCACAAATCTCAAAGGGTGTCTTTGTATATAAAATATAAATATTTTTCGGGTTTTCGTTCAATTTTATGACCTCATCATTTAGCTGGCATTTGATTTCCACCCAGATTTTAACGATACTTTCAAGAATGTAATTTTTTGACGTTTTCAGAAAGTATTATTATAGGCTAATTTGCTTAGATTCAGAAGGACATGGTAAATATTAAAAGGCACAAAGGAAAGTTAACATCAATTTTTAATTATTCAACAGCAGAGCAGAACTGCTGTTTTCGAAAGCCGCTACACTTTCATAATCAGTACTCATGTGTATTTTGTTTCCCACCACTTATTAGGTGGGATAGTTGTTTATGAAACAGGTTTTATTTATACAAATTTTATAGGAGAACTGTATCAAATTGATTTTAAGACACTTTTATTTAATACCCGTGTTTCTGTTTCCTCATGTTCCCTTGTTCTGAATTTATCATTCCATTATACCTAAGTCAAACTTTTTTTGATTGAAGTCGGAAAGACGATCATTGTAAATATTTATTTTAGGAATCTGGCCGTTGAAATTTTTCGAAATTTAGTACACTGATTTGTAATTAGTTTTTTTATTTATTGGTTATATGTTTACAGTTTTTGCTTGATCTTATATGCACATAGCATGATATATTAATAAATAGTTACATATCCATAAATACAACATAGGTACATGTATGTAAATGCACTCGTATGCACTTCCATGAATATTCGTTATTATTAATAATAAAAATAGTTTATAAATAGTAAAATTATAATACATTGGCATAAATATCGCTTCTATAATTACAAAATCGTACATACCTTTTAGATTTTGACTTATTAAAATATATATAAATTAAATATTTATTGTTATAGGAAAAGGAAACATTGGAACTCTTGTGAATTGGTATACATACAATCAATACATATTATAATTTGTTTGTTATTTTCAATAAATACTATATATTACATACGTAATTTCCTTAAATACTTATATCTTTAATTTATTTCATAGTTACATAGTTAGTGTTTATGCGTATGTGCATGATTGCATGTGCCTAGGGTTGCCTCCCGTCCTCTTTTTCCCGGACACTGTCCTCTGTTTTGGGTATTCGTTCTCGAAATAAATTAGTGTCCGGAGAAGCCCTACTTTGTAATACTTGTCGCCTAATCAAAAAGTAAAAAAATGTTCGCTGTTCAATAAATTTTTAATCTTGCTCGAATTTTCAAAAGCACAAAAAACATTACAGAAAAATATGCAACAGTAGGAATTGATCATACGTTTCCGAATGTATCCATATATAAGACGATCCGAGCTGTAGAAAGGTGTTTACTTCCAGACTATATATCATAATATGTTATTTTTAACACTAGAAAGAACTATGGACTTAAATCGCAGTTTTTTAATTGCAAAATCTTCAGTAATTGTGTCATACACGACACCAAAGTTAAATGAGTGTGTCAGTCAACACAAGTAACTATAGTGAAAGAAATCTATTACCTATATTATTTCAATATTTTAATCACAATTCTTTATCGTGCAATCAAATGTAATAAAAAATAAAATGAATTTAAATGCATATATTAAAAATTTTGTTCAGTTTTCCTTGTAATATTTTTTTTATAAAAATGACAGGGGTTCTTCGGACTTTTGTGCTCAATTTCAAATAGGGCCATAACAGCCCTAATCGTACTTAAATTTAATATACATACTGCGCTTGTCATGCAGAGTATTTGTAATAGATTAATGAAAAATCTTGTATTTTTCTTTAATTTATTACATTCTTTCGAGTCGAATCGAAAACCGTAATACAGACCAATATGTTCATCGCTGTGTTGAGTTTTTACTTCTAATTCATAAGATGTAAACCATATTATAATTTTTTACTTATAGCACATTCTCATCATCGAACTCATAGTTATAAAAAATCAAGTGGTTTTTCCTTTTATTCATCGAGTGATTAATTATTCACAGACAAGATTCCAATCGAATTACAAAACCCTAGATAAAGGATCGTTTATTTTCTCGGAAAAAAGGAACAATTAAGAGAAGAAACCACCGTGACTACATCACCAAACTCCCCGTTCTATAGAGAATGCTTTCTGAATATCATTAATCCAATCTGTTAAGAAAAACTCGTGTAATTCCTAAAATTGATGGTGATTAAAATTTCGAAAGTATTTACACATACTCGTACAAACATATGTATATATTATTCGAAACTTATCTTAAGCTGTCTTCTTCTCAGCGAACCTCAAACCACATTCATATACTCGTAGGATCACTCATTGATAAATCGTTTTGCATTAATACGCTGTCTTTGTTGTAAAGAAATTTACTAGTATATGGTGGATACACTCCTTCCCCCTAGTTTAGTGCCCTATCACAGTTTCTCCGGAACTATTCCCGCTTAATAAAGATACCTGAACTTAAGGCAGAGTACGATCGTGTCCGAATGCTCATTATTAAATCAAATGACAAATACTGCCCCATCAAACGACAACACTTTATACTAATTACCCTACCAAGCCGCTTAAACCTTATGTTACTACGACAAAATTACGAGTAGTTTTTAACGCCTCAAACCCCTCATCAAATTGTAATAGCCTAAATGATTTGCTTTACCCAGGTCCTACATCACAATCCGAATAAACATTGTTAATTTTCGCTAGAGGATATTTAGGCATGTTTTCAATGTCAATATAGGGAAAACCCCTTCGCATACACCATTCCCAAGAGTAAATTTTAGGACTTCGCCTCAATAAAGCCCCCCGGATTTCGAATTGAACACAGTAACATTTGGTGTCAATTGGGCTTCCTATCTGGCGATACGTACCTTGCATGAGTTAGCTGAGATTTGCGAGCAATCCAAAGCCCTTGACTTTTATATCTTTCGCCACCACATGTATGTTGATGATGTATTGGCAGACTAACAATTTAAATGCTAGAAACGAACTTATCGAAGTTGTGTAGTCAACCGGTTCATCTCTGTGTAAATGGCCATCAAATAATAAGATCTTTGCCCTGACCATATCTCAGATACCGAGCTCCTGAAGTTGTCAGAATCTTGTACCACTAAGACTTTAGCTTTATAGTGGAATGGCGGCAGTGATTGTTTTTATTTTCAATTTAAAGCCTATTGCGACCGAAACTCAGTCACAAAAAGGTAAGTTTGGCCTGAAACCGCAAAAATATGATAATAAATCTAAATAATCAAATGGCAAGTCTTCAAAAACACTAAATCTACAAGCATCCCGTATGATGCTATTTTTCCATGGTAGGTGTGTAAAAAATGGCTAATAATCAGAAGTCGGCGGCGGGTTGCACGTGAGAATAAAATTTACTTTTGAGAGTCACACACATGCTTTTACTGAGTACATATAGTTACTCTCATTCTCGTACGAACCTTCAATGGTTGATGTTGTTATTGTCGTTGTTGTATGTTTATGACAAAATACCTTGCTGTTATTGTTATTGTCGTTCTTGTGTTTATGAAAAAAGTGTATGGAGAAAAATGTTATTTTATCTCACTCATCAAACTTACAATGAAGATGTATGTGTTTGCCGATACCTGCTAATAATTCATTCTTGCTAAAAATCTGAAAATTACACATACATACATATGTAACAAAAGACAGACATTCAGTTCTTCCATATTATTTTATTTTATTTAGTCTCCTTTTGAACGTCTAATGATTAACATCGTTTTGTTTGCACAATAAATGTAAAATTGAAAGTGTTTGTGTTTTTTTCATATAAGAATAAATATACATAATATATTAATAGTTTCTTCAGCAAATTATAATATAATGTGTTTTCAGCTCAAAAGTGGAATAAAGAACCAAGCCATCAAGGAGTGCATTGAAAACGAATAAAAAAACTATATATACGTGTGGATGTTGTCATGCGGTTTTGAATAAAAAGAATATATATGGGAGATTCACACTGTAGTCATAAGTCATAACTTAGTATGCAATTTCAAACATCGATCAGCTGATAAGATAACAACACATTTGTAATTAGCTGTTATCAAAGCAGAAGAAAATTAATACAATTAAAGATGAATCGTCTAAAAACTCCATTTGTATTTAAAATGATTAAATTTGTCTTCTGGTGCACAAGAATATCTAAATGAATTTTTTGTATAACGTAAGTGAGTGTTTGTGCTTCGTCCCGTCCGCACGCGTTTTCTTTTTGTAGTCCGCACGTCTACTGTTTTGTTATTTATATTTACCAAAATTATTTGTGTTTAATTGAAACAAAAATATCAACATAAAACTACATGCACATTAATAAAATAAAGCAATTTTACAAAGAAAAACAATATACATACCAACAATACCAAATCAAAAAAATAGAATTAAAATTTAAAACAAGAAAACAAAAAAAAATCGATACAATTTAATAACAAATAAAACAACAAAAACACAATAGCAATAAATTGAAGGAAAATAAACGGTAGTGTTTTTCTGTGTTAATCAGTGACGGTCATCTGTAACAGTGATGGCACCGTGGAACAAAGTGATCAGCTCAGGGCTTTTATGTCCACTTCTGCGATTGTGCCCCTCTCTCCCCCTCCCCTATCTAACAATAATAATTTTGTATTGTTGATTCCGGCTTGGAGGTTGCTGTTTGGCTGCCTGGTGGTGAAGGTATAGCTCTGACCACCTGGTAGCCACTGAAAAGCAGTAATCACCATCGTTGGAATCAATATTAACAAAATAGATGACTATTTGGATTTCCCTTGACTTATTTTATGACAGGTAGATTCAGAATTGACTTCTGCAACATAGGAGGCTTGAGAGCGAACTTCTTCTTAGTTTATGCTCACGTTTGTCTCTATCGGCCGGATGTTTTAGCCTTAAGTGAAACCCAGGTATCTGAGGATGCTGACCCACAGGATTTTTATGTGCCTGGGTATCAACTTCTGTCCCTTTTTAACTTTTATCGCGGTCTTGCATTATATATATGCAATGATGTTGTGTACCAAAGTCAGCAATCACTAGGCTTGTATGATCCAGAATTTAGCTGCCTTTGGGCTAAATTCAAGATCAGGGCACATAGTTTGCATTTCGGATTCCTTTATAGAAGTCCAAACGCAGGAAGGGAACAAACTTTATCGGGCTTCGATTCCCTTTCCGATTCTACAACAAAAGTCCTCGAAAGTTGTCCGGACAGTAAAATTGTTATTTCTGGTGATTTCAATGTCCAAAACTCTTCGTGGCTTCGCCATTCGAGCCACACAACTTCAGAGGGCCAATATGTTGAGTTATTCGCCACGCATAATCACCTAGCGTAACTAGTGAATGAACCAACACATATACCGTGTGTTGAAGGGCACCAACTAAATACGCTTGATTTGTTCCTAACTTCACACCCTCAAAAGTATGAAGTGAACGTCAGTGCACCCCTCGGTAATTCGGATCATTGTATCATCTCCGCTTCTTTTTCGTTCTCGGCACTTCGAAACGTTTCACCCACAGCCACGAAACGTTTAAAATACGTATACGAAAAAGCTCGTTGGGCAGAGCTCAACGAATTCTATCGTACTTTCAATTGGAAACTATGTTTCTTAGATAAAAATATCGATTTAATGGCGGAAATGATTGGAAATATAATTTTGCTGGGAATTAAATACTTCATCCCATCCAAAAAAATTTCGGTTAAGCCGAGACAAAAATCTTGGTTTAACCAATCTTGCAAAGAGGCAATCAGATCCCGAGAGGAAGCATTCAGTACTTGGCGGAATAACAAAAACGCAAATACTGATGCGCTGCGCAAACAAGCGAGGTCTTCGTGTGCCAGAGTGCTAAGGCGTGAAAAAGTTTTATACGAGCAGCGCCTTCGTGCTAAAGTTCTTACCGCCACGAGAGGTAGTAAAAGCTTCTGGTCATTCGTTAAAAGAGTAAAGGATAAAGCTAGTTCATCAATTCCAACTCTTTTAAGGGATGATCAAATGTTCACTGAACCTGTTGATAAAGCTAACCTTTTGGCTGAGATGTTTGCAGGTAATTCTTGCTTGCCAGGTAGCATTCAGCAATTGCCCGTGGTGGAAAGAGTATCAGTAACTATGCCAAGAATATTCTTTCGACCACGAGCAGTTAAAAAGGTTTTAGCGAATCTCAACATAAACAAGTCTCCTGGGCCGGATGGCATTCCAGCACTGGTCTTGAAGCAGTGGTTTTCGACGCTAACGCGTCCATTGGCTAAGCTATTTAGTGCATCGTACCATGCCGGTAAATTTCCGATGTGTTGGAAGTTAGCCAATGTAACGGCGATCCCTTAGAAGGGAGAGGCGCAATACCCCGAAAATTACCGCCCAATTGCAGTCTGTTCTACAATTTCCAAGGTCATGGAAAGTATGACCAACTGGTAAGGTATCTGGAGACCAACACCTTACTTAACGACCGGCAGTATGGTTTTCGCAGAGCTCGCTCTACAGGAGACCTGCTCGCTCTGTTAACAGAAAAATGGTGCAATTCCATTCACCATTTCGGCGAGAGTAAGGTGGTGGCTCTAGATATCTCTAAAGCATTTGATAGAGTGTGGCATGATGCACTTCTGTCAAAACTGACTGCTTTTGGTGTCGGTGATGATTTCTCTCGCTTCATAGCGAGCTTCCTCAGAGACCGCACTATACGAGTTGTTATAGACGCGGTCTCATCAAACGAGTTCAAGGTGAATTCAGGGGTGCCGCAAGGCTCTGTTCTATCTCCTACTCTCTTCCTCATCTTTATAAATGACCTTCTATGTCAGACTTCAAACCCTATCTACTCTTTCGCGGATGATAGCAGCATTATCCATTCTTTCTCTTTCACCAGCCGGCCAAGCCTGGAGGAGATTGACGCCAGGAGACAAAGAATGAACGAGTCACTCACAAGTGATCTCGTGTCAATCTCCGAATGGGGCCTCGCGAACAGGGTTAACTTTAACCCTCATAAGACGCAGTGCTGCGTGCTTACGCATAGGCGGCTGGGCGAAGGTTCTGCGCCATCCGTGTTTATGGATGGTATAGGTATTGGGGAATCAGAAGCTCTTGATGTTCTTGGTATGAAAATACAGTGTGACGTTCGATGGACAGATCACATTTTTCATATTTCAAAAGAAGCATTCAAGTGTCTCGGCTTTTTAAGACGGTGTAAGACATACTTCACCCCAACTGATCTCCTCAATATATATACCACCTACATCCGACCAAAGATGGAACACAACTCTCATGTATGGGCCGGTGCTTCAAAGTCTGTTTTGAAGTTGCTCGACCGCGTACAAGAGAGAGCGAAGAAGGTCATCGGTGACAGTAGGGTAGCCAACTCTATTGACTCACTGGAGCATCGACGCAACGTGGGGTGTGTTTCACTGTTCTACCGATACTACAACGGAATGTGTTCTGGTGAAATAATGGAGCTTGTGCCAGATAACCGTTTATTTCTGCGAGCTACCCGCTCTTCACATAGGGCACATCCTTTTGTGGTTGAGTTGTCAGTCAATCGCACCACGCATTACAGAGAGAATTCGTTCTTTGGCCGAACGGTTCGTATGTGGAACAAACTTCCAGCAGAGGTCATTCCTGTCAGTTTTAACTTGGGGAGGTTCAAATCGAACGTCCACAAACACTACTCCCTCTATCCTCCTTCCCATAACCAACTTTCCTAGTTCTGGTACAATGCATCGCATATGTAGGGGTCATCCCCTGAGTGCTGGTCCAAGAAAAAAAATAAATTTTTTTGGGGCGGCATACGAAAAAACGTTCAGTGGCTGCCAGCTACCTAAGTTAAACGGGAAAAATTTTTCACTTGTACATCCCTTAGAGTACGGAGTGTGGGGGACTTTAGGTCCCCCAATGCTAGTTTTTCTTTAATAACTTCGAAAATAATTTCTTTTTATGTTTTGCGTTTTATGTAGCCGAGTTTTATTTTGAATTGTATACAAAAACTTATAAGTGCCATAAAAATATTAATCAGTTCGTAATTAGAAGGTAAGTTATTCGCTTGGGGGACCCAAGTTACCCCACGTCGTACTTTACGTTACAAATTTTCTTTTTTTAGGACCAAAAATGGAAAACAATACAAAAAAACTTTCCCAGTGGCATATATTGTAGAACATTATTTAAATGACAGTGAAGAGGATCCAATTGATGCAGAATCAGATTGCGACAGTGACAACTCTAATTTTGTACCTAGTATTTGTGCAAGTGATGGTAGCGAAACAGAAGACGATATTGAAGAAGTAGAAGAGCAACCGGAAGACATTCTTCCTGATATTGATATTAGTGAAGATGGTATTGCATTTTCTTCGAATACAGAATATTTCACCGCTAAATCTGGCCGGGTTTGGTCTTCGAAGCCATTTCCACAAACACGTAGGTCAGCATGCAATATTGTAAATGTTACTCCAGGAGTAACTAGTTATATGAGAGCTGCAAGTGATATTGATGATATATTCAACCATCTTATTACACCAACAATGAAAAAAAAAAATGTCTTCATACTAATCAAGAAGCCAAAAGAGCCTTTGAAAAGTACAATGACAAATATCCCCAGAGAAAAACTAAGAATTGGAAACTGCTTACTGAATGTGAATTGGATGCCTTTCTTGGAGTACTTATAGCAGCTGTAGCGTTACATTGTAGAAGAGAAAATGTCAAGGAAATGTGGAGTACTGACGAGTCCATGCGGAGAAATATATTTACTGCATCTATGTCTCGTGATAGATTTATTGCTTTGTCTAAGTATATACGATTTGATGACAAAAATACAAGAGAAACTCGAAAAGGGACAGATAAGTTGGCTGCCATAAGGGAAGTTTGGGATTATTTTGTAGATAACTGCCGAAAGTCATTCAACCCTTTTGGCGAGATAACTATCGATGAACAATTAGTAACATTTCGCGGAAAATGTCCATTTCGTCAATACATAAAATCAAAACCTGGAAGATATGGCATAACAATTTTTGGGCAGCCGCTGATGTAAAGACGACATATTTGTACAATCTGCAGGTGTATACGGGAAAACTCCCTGGTGGAAATGTAGAAAAAAATCAAGGTGCGCGAGTGGTTAAAGATCTTGCTGAGCCTTTGTTTGGATCTGGCATGGGAATAACTACTGATAACTTATTTACAAGTTATGACTTGGCGGAGTTCCTTCTAACAAAAAATATGACACTTTTGGGTACCGTGAGAAAAAACAAAACGGACACACCCTACGAATTGAAATCATCAAAACATCGAAAGGAGTATTCTTCGATATTTTGCTTCACAAAGAATATTTCTATGGTATCATACATTCCTAAAAAAAACCGGATGGTACATCTCCCAACATGCAGACAATTCTATTTCTAATGAAGATCATTCCAAGCCTTACATAATAATGGACTATAATCGAACTAAAGGCGCATTAGACAACAGCGACAAACTAATACGAGAATACTCATGTGGCAGACAAACTGCACGTTGGCCATTTAGAATTTTTATGAATATGGTAGATATAGCTGCACTGAATGCATTTATTATCTTTATGGAGAAAAACCCCGAATGAAATCTTTCAAACTCTTCACGAAGAAAGGTATTTCTATTAGATATCGGAAAAAAAACTTGCTGAACCAAACATGAGGAAGCGTTCGCTGAACGAAGCTAACACTGTTCCAAGTTTACGACATGCTTTATCCGCTTGTGGTGTTGCAGTTGAAACTGAAAAAAATTTTAAAAAGTTAATAAAAAGAGATGGAATAAAACGTGGTCGTTGCTTCCTATGTCCTAGGAATAGAGATAAAAAGTCGAAAGTAAAATGTTCTACGTGCTTTAACTTTGTTTGCAACGAACATAGATTTGAAGAAAAGAAAATCGTTCGTCAAAATCATATGAACTCTAGTGATCCCGAATAGGAGTATATTAAAAAAGATGGATATAAGTCTGATGCAAGGGATAATTATATTTATGTCATAAGTGTTGAATTATTATATTTATTTTATTGTTGAGAAAAGAATTGAATTCCTTAGTTTGTGTTTGTTAATAGTAATTTTAAGTTTATTTTAGGTCAAAACGTAAAATATTTGAAAATTGAAATAATTTGATTAGATTTTTTAAAATAAATGCTGAAAATTAATAAAATGATCCCTTTTTACTTTTATAATAATCTTTTCTATACTAATATGCAAACCTTTATACTATATAAACCCATTTGGGGTCCCTAAGGTCCCCACTTCGTACTTTATGTCAAAAATTAGGCTTCGTACTCTAAGGGATATATTTAGTTTTTGCGATTTAGTTCTCTTTTAATTTTTTTTATGTTATAAAAATGTGATTTAATGTACAGACATATAGGTATGAATAATTTTTTAGGCTTTTTTTAGTCGTATCATATACATATAAGTAACGGCGGCAAACATATACTTTCGCCGTCACGCCTAAAGATTTTCAACCGTTCGACTCAGATCTCTAGACCTATTTTACATACTTTTAATAAAAATAAATGTATTGAATATTTTTTAATAAAAAGATAAATTCACATTTTATTTGTTTTTTTTTCATCATGTAAGAAGTTATTAATATTAATTAGGTTAAAATTCAAATATAATTCCTATATTTTCATTAACAATTCTGCAATTACATGGGCAGGTAAGTGTTGTTAAATAAATTAATACTGAATATTATTATTATTATTATTATTATTATTTCAAGTCTATTATAATTAAAATTACAATAAACAAAAAGAAGTGAAGGCACTAGCAACTAATGGCTATCGGCCCAATACTGAATAAAAAGTGGATAGGTTAGGAAAAAAAATTATAATATATAATATAATAGTTAATAAAAATTGACAAATATTTATAATCAATGATTTATCGATAGTTTATCAACTATATATGGCGCGTTTTCGACCGGAGACATCGGTTGACTTGAAGTGACCGCGCGCTCTCCGCTCTCTATCTCGAAAATGGTTCACCGTATGAAAACTTTTTTTAAACAAAATTTGTAGAGAATTTTGTATTCTACAATATTGATAATAAATACAAATAGCAAAAAACTCATAAAAAATGAGATATTTAAAAAAAAACGCAAAAAACGATTTTTGTGACCTTTGACATTGAAATTTAATAGTTGCGTACACCCTACCACATGTAGTTTTTTAGACAACTTTTAGAGTGTCGATATACAAGTATTTACAGACTTACAGCTGGGTATCTCGAATTCCGAGGTGAACTTACTATAATGACTGGACTAATAAAGATTTTCTTGCATTGCAAAGCACAAATGCTAAAAAGCTTTGGTTAATAATGGAAAAGTAATATATAGAATTTTTTTTGTTTTTAATTTTAGACTTTTGTTGTTATTTTTGTGCTACATACTTAATTAATGTTTTTGTAAAATTTTTTCACTGCAAATAAAAATATACTTTTGTATTTTTTAACGTATTTAAAAATTTATTATATTTGAAAATCAAATATCATCATCAGGATAGAACCAACACATTTTAAAGTAAAAAAATTGCAAATACAGATAGAATAAAAAAAAATTTGTTTTGTAGAAAAATAGTTGATACTGTAAATGATAATTTAAACACAAAAAGTACTATAAAAATGGATTATAGCGGTACTTTTTCTCTTTCTTTGTAGTCAAGTATAAAATTTTTCATTTATTTTTTGGTTCAACAGAATAGAACCACATGCACTTTTAACTTAAATCAGTAGGCGGTTGTAAGAAAGTTTTATAAAAACCAAATATGCTCCGTCTCAATATTTGGTTCGATTTCAATTAATTCCTCAACATCCAATGTCTCTACAACGCCAAAAAGGTTACCAACTGGATTTACAGACAAATCAATTTGCAATAGGTCTGCTGCCGCCTGCTCCAATGGCGATAAAGACACTTGTTGCGATGGCTCACCACCTGTGACGTTGAGGCTTCTTTTGTTTTGCGCCATTTTCTTTTGCAATTTTGCCTTAAAATTAATCCACACTCTTTGCCATTCATCCGGAGTGCGTGTTGGTGGGCCATAGCTGTTTAAATTCTCTGCAATGCCCTTCCACACTTCATCCGTAGTGGCTTTGGTTTCACCAAAAAGCCGCACACAGCACGAGCTACATTTGGGTTAGCTTCCATTTGCTCAATCAAAATCTCAAATTGTTGTTTTGTAGTGATTTTAACCATCATAAAGCCTACAAGCACGCGAAACAATTGTATGTACTATTGAATATATGAACAAATTGTAGAAAAAATATAATTACCTTTTAATTTCACTTTATTTCTTTTAAAAATTTACAAAGCAACCAGAAATAAACGGTTGCCGAAAAATCCCCTATTTTGCAACTGAAATTGACAACTGTCAATCGAAAGTAGCCATCCGTAATGTAACTTTGGCAACTGGCAACGCCACTAAACTTTGGTTGCTTTCGATAATAGAGCCATTACATTGGTCACAGATGTTAGTGATTTCGCACTAACGATAACGATAAAAAAGAACGATAAAATTATCTGTTATGCTAGGCAATCCCTTAATGGCCATGAAAAAAACTACAGCGCCATAGAGAAAGAACTCTTGGCTATAGTTTGGGCAACGAAGTATTTCGGCTATTTGGTAAAATTTTTTGTAAAAACGGACGATAGACCGTTAGTGTGGCTTAGTAATTGAAAAGAACCCAATGCAAAATTGCAGCGTTGGAAAATAAAGCTTAACGAATTTGATTTTGGCATTAGCTACATAAAAGGTAAAAAAAACGTTGTTGCGAATGATGAAATAATCTTGAATTTGAATGAATTGTTTGAAGACGACATGAATGCGGTGCACAGTGCAGAGACTGATAGCGTCGATTTCATAAACATCACTGAGAATCCTCTAAATCAGATACGGGCGTTTCATAGCACAATTGTGCTGAGATCATTCACACGTATTCTTACCCTCTTTAAGTTAGTCGTCGATGAGAGAGCGACGAATGAATATCAGGCGGATGCTTACGAATTTTTTTATATATTTTTCCAGAATATTTGTCCAGCAAACAATTTCAGTCATGATGATATGCGAAAAATATTTTGTCATAAACAATGCTTTCGATAACATACAATGCCTTTTAAACAATCTTTCTCCAATAACGTACTATACTAATTCTCCTAATTTAGTAATACACCTAGTCTTATTAATTAGTCTGTGTAAAATCTTATCAAAAATATTTTGAATATGTTTCCCATATGAAAATGATCTTCCATGCCGACAAATATCAAAGCTTATTAAGTTTGATACATCCAACCGCGTTTTTTTTTTGCGAATATTCAGCTTCAGCAAGCAACCATTCTTTTATTTTTTATTTTTTTCTTGAATGGAAAACATAACAAATTATTGTCCTATCTTTTTTAATTTTTTTCATTTGACTGTTTACTTAGAAAAAGTTTTATTTTTAATTAATAATTTTACGTAATCAAGGTTTTCTTTTCAATTTAGAAAAAATTGGTACTTATGTATAAATATATAATGCACCATTATCTTTCAAACGCTTGACTTTTTGTTTGGTGGGTAGCTCGCAAGTTCAACACATACACAATTTACCAATACATTGACGGTGCCCACCACTGCTCTAAATGTATTCAAAAACCAACTTATTCTAAAAAGAGCAGAAAGAAAAACATTCAGCAAGAGAATTATGTATAGAGGGAAAATAAGAGAAACATGGACAGTAATATCAGAAGAGAACTTTCTTGAGGCGATGAAAGAAAGACTACCACAGAAGGCGTTGTCGGTCGTGTTTTGTACTGACAACGACCTCTTTATGAAATTTCAAGATATGTACATAAAATACTTTATTAGAAATAAAAATTTAAGAATACAGATGACAATCACTCTATTGAAGGATATAACCGATGAAGGCGAGATTCTACAAATAATAGACATTAATTTTGAAAACAATCACAGAGGAATAAACGAATTTTTGCGGCATTAAAGAAGAAATTCTACTATCCGAATTTACAAAAAGTTATACAAAAGTATGTTAATAATTGAAAAATATGCAATAAAGCAAAGATGATAGAAATCCCATTAGGCAATCGCTGAACGAAACAGAGACGGCTGATAAACATAGCGCTATAATCCATGTCGATATAAGTATGGTATCCACAAAGAGGAGTAATGTTTCTGAATGGAATCGATAAATTTACTAAAGCCTACCATACACGACATGTTTTTTACATCTGACTTGTCACCTTTTCAACTCATATGTAATTGTGCATGTCTGTCAAAAACAACAATTTTACAGAAGGTTAATAATATTTGGTGACAAACGTACATGTTAATTGCTTCTGACATAGTTTCTGTTTTTTTAACAGCTGGTCTACGCATTTTGTATAGTCTTTGCAGACACCAAAGTAGGTCGTGGGTTTCAAAATGGCATCCTGCCGTCACAAACATGTTTGTTTGCGCCGTAAAAGAATTCAACAATTTTAAAGATTTTTTTCTTTTAATTTGAAGATATTAAGTCAGGATATAACACTAAAGTTTTATTTATGTGTTTATGTGCTTAATTTCTATTAAATGGCTAAAGTAACATGCATACAGCGGTATTGTAAAATATCAAGTTTGGCCGGCTAAAGCTTACATTAGCCGTGGCCCGCCGCTGCTTGTTTCGTCACGGCATAGAATTCTTAGAAAGTATTTTTCGTAATAAAACCAGCTGATGTCAGAAGAAAATAGAACACACTCTAATTGAAATTTTGTCAGACAACTTTTTGTCTGACTTTTACAGAAGCAATGTCTGAAAGGTAACACACGGCATGTATTTGTTTTGCGGTGGAAAATTTGACATGTCAGATGTAAAAAACATGTAGTGTATGGGGGGCTTAAGTATGCGACGCCGCATCATCTCCCAGATAGAACATGGTTATCAATCGTTGAGGGTTTGAAAATCGGAAACAATAGTTACAGACAATGAACTGAATGTTGTGGCGATTAAAGAGTTTTTTAAAGAATATGGTATTAAAGTTTACTTTGCAACGACATATAATAAAACAGGCAATGCAGATATCGAAAGATTGCATTTGACTTTGAACGAACATATTAGATTGTTCAATGCAGACGAAAACAATAAAAACAACTTGCAGGAAAAAGTTTCGAAAGCAATAATCGCCAACAACAATACGATTCATTCAGTAACGAAAATCAAACCTATAGATTTTATCAATAATATTATATCAGATGAAAGCTTAAAATGTATTTCTGAAAGACTTAAGAAAAAAAATTGAGAGAATAAACACTATCAACAAAAAGAAAGCAAATATTGAATGCTGAAAAATAAATTTGTAAAAAATTATAGAGTTAGCAAGACACAACCTAGATATAAGAAAGTAGAAAACTATGGGATTGATGACAACTACTTGCTGTCTAGGGGCAATAAATTTAAAAAAGTCTACAAAACTCAAGTGAAACGTAAATATCTATTCCAGAAAAACAACAATGAAGATCTTGATAATGATCCTACTGACAACGGTCCGAGCACTTCTAAGAGACTAGATGGCTGAGGAGAATTCAGGTTACGCGATGCAGAGCGTAAAACAAGTAGAAATCTCTAATGCAGCAAACACGGTTTTACATATTATACACCCTACCGAATACTTACATAGGTATAATTAAACAGATAGCCAAAAATATAGAAGAAAAGAAATCAGTATTATTGAGGCAAAAATTAAAACCTTAAATACCTTTCGAATTTAGTAGGAAAAAAAGAGGACTAATCAACGAAGTAGGAAATGTTTATAAATGGATGTTCGGACTGATGGACGACAATGACAGAGAAGAAATTATAGAACACCTAAAATACCCTGAAATTAACGGTCACAGTGCCATAAACGCAATGAATAAGCAAATCATAATTAACACACACTTCAACGACTTCATGGAAATTATACGAGAGGCTATAGAAACTGACAGAATTAAAATAAATAATACTTTTTCAGAAATTAAATGACGCAACAGCGAAATAGTTAGAAAACTTCTTTACACTGATCAAATGCTTAAATTTAAAAAATTTGAAATCAAAATAACGCAAATTCAGGAGAATATAGCAGCAGCTAGAATAAATATAGTACATCCAGTACAGTATACTGACACCCGAAGAAATTGAAAAATTTAACATCGATTATTTCAAAATAAGATTTTTAAAGTTAGGAGTAATGACTTATAAGAATAATTCGCTCATTATAGCAATAAAAATTCCTAAAGACTTTTCTGACAGATTTGAAACTTATGCCATCACAGTCAGGAACACGACCTTCTCATACAAAGAAAATGTACTGCCAACCGATCTTGTAGAAAGTAAAAACTGTGTTGTGGAAAGAAATTGCAGATTGATGTTCAATAACCAACCAAGCATCGTCGCTATTGATGATGTTAACACATACAATAGCTCTTTTTAGCATTAATAATTTAATAAATTGTCTTTGGTTTTTGTTTAGTAATGACAACAAACAGTAAAAGGTTCAGTGAACGTAAGTTGTAATTCAATACACCTTTTCATGGGCAGCCAAAATTTCATTCAACTCAGAATAATTGCTTAATAAATAACTGTAGAATTATCTTTGGTTTTTGCTGAGTTGTAAAAATGGTACATTTTATTTACACCAAGTTATTTTGCATACGCGCATTTTTCTCTAAAAAATATTACTCAACTTTAAGGTGCAATTTCATTGAACTCAGAATGACTGCTGACACAGTTTTGCTAATTTAATTTATTTTGTTGTTTTATTACCATTTCTATTTATATATTTAAGCAATGAAATATTAATTGATGTCAGAATAAAGTTTAACAATAATAGTGCCGACGATTCACACAAATACATTGGGAACTTTAATTCTCAACACTAGCCACGGTTTAAGTGCCGTCGACGCACTCTCTGTTATATACAATGAAGTATTAACATTTGGTGACCCCGACGTGATTCTTCATCAACGCAATGGAAGAATTAGTGCGCAGCCAGCGCCACTTGGGAGCGCATATTGAAGCACTCGCAAGGAACTTTTCAAAGGATCCCAAGGATCGAAAAACACCTGAATATTTTGTTAAACGTTTGGCGTCTTTGACAGAGCTCGCAGATGAATTCAACAAAAATCATGAAGTGATCAGGGCAATGGAGGATGAGCCCCTGGATGACGTCTGCATTGTACAAGAATACTACGACAAAATCACTCAAATCATAGTGAAGTATACAAACTTGTTTGAACAAGGAACGAAGCTGTTGACATTAAATGGCGAAGCACATACGTCACGCAACCAGCAGCAACAAGGTTTAACCCAACAATCGGCATCACCCGAAATCCGAAAAATCCTTCGGAATCAACGAGCATAGATGAAGGCGCTCACCCGAAATATTGACGAAATATTTGCGCAACGACAGCATGAACACCATTCGTCATACTACAACATTAAGGCGAATATCATCGAAAAATACATGATGGACCTAGCTACTAATAATACAGCTCTGTGGGCATCAACTGATGATGACAAGATCGAAGACTACACTATACAAACATTTTATGAGCTCGAAGCAAGGGCAGAAGCAGCAATGATAGAGCTTCAGCAACACATGCAATTAGATCCACCAATTCCTCATCGGCGGCCAACAACACAAGGAGACATCGACATAACTCTTCCCAGAATCACCCTACATACTTTTGATGGAAACTAGCAACGCTGGATGGAGTTCAAGGATATCTTCTCAGAGCTAGTTGACAACACACCCATAAGTGAGGCAAAAAATATGCACTACCTTACAACTTCTTTACAAGGAGAACCAAAAAACCTCATCAAGCACCTGCCCGCAGTAGGAATCAATTATTCTGCGGCTTGGTCACTTATTAGCAACAGATACGACAACAAAAGGCTTCTAGTGCCCACATTACTGAGCAAGCTAATGTCGCAGTCATCCACCAAAAGGGAATCTGCGTCATCATTAAAATCACTTCATGATGTTCCAAGGAGTGTATTCATGGTCTCAAAGTACAAGACATACCAGTAAAGCATTGGGACGCCATTTTGGTCCATCTATTGCTACACAAAATGGATGAAGAAACCCAAACTGCGTTCGAGCAAGGTTTAAACGACAATAGGCGCCTCATTACCATTGATGAACTACTAACGTATTTGGAGCAAAGATTTCAATCCTTGGAGACACGAAGAAAGGCTGACAGATTAACAACGCGATCTTGCGCTTCGATGACAGCATCAGAAACGAGGGAAATTTGCAAAATCTGTACGAAGGAGACTTATAATATTTACGCCTGCAGAAAATTCTCCAACGCCGAGTTAAACCAAAGATGGAAATGGGTAAAGGACTTCCAGCTATGTGTTAACTGCCTAAAACTAGGACATCAAGCTAACGAATGCAAGTCACGACATTGTAACAAATTTACAAAAAATCATAACACATTGCTACATAACCCCAAAGCAAAGGCATCCTACAATACATCCTACAAGATTTGAATCTGCTACACACGACATGTCAACACCACATCTATCAGGTCCTTCACGGGTGGAAGTAGCTCATGACCAAGTATCTAACAAGGTCAGCCTCCTGACGAATCAAGCAGTCAAGACTTCTCATTATATCTTACTGGGAACTGCACCCATAAAACTAGCATCTGCAAGTGGGCAGCATATTGAATGTCGAGCTATCTTGGACTCCGGCTCACAAGTGAACCTAATAACAGACCGTGTATGGAAAAAACTGGGGGGCAGATCCAGACAAGTGTGCTTGAGCGTGGAAGGCATTGGAGTGAACAAAACCAATATGCGCCATCAGACAAGCATTCAGTTTCAGTCAACAATAAATAATTATGTTGCAGAAGTAGATGCCCATATTGTACCAAAAATTGTCTCTGACCAGCCAGTTCATCATTTTAACATTGAGACTTGGGAAATTCCGCAGAATATTCACTTAGCTGACCCAGAATTCAATCAACCAAGTCGAATTGACTGTTTGCTGGGAGCAGAAATTATGTTCGAACTACTTAGAGATGGACAAATTAAATTGACAGATAATCTTCCGATACTGCAAAATTCAGTCCTAGGATGGGTAATAGTTGGTAAGGTCGAATCAAGCTTCACCGATAGCGCAATCTGCGGAATATGTACCACAAAGGAATTAGAAGAAGCTGTTTCTCGATTTTGGGAGGCTGAGGAACTATCAGACAATGAAACCAAGCTGGCAGAAGACGAACTACACTGTGAGGCGCACTTTCTTCAATACACGTTTCGAGTGGAAGATGGCAGATTTGTAGTAAAATTCAATTTAAAAGATCATCCTTCGGTACTGACGGAATCCAAAAGGCATAGCACACAAAAGATTTGAATCAATCGAGCGGCGTTTCAAAACCAATCCAATGCTAAAGGATCAGTATGTCTCATTTATGAGAGAATATGAAGCATTAGGTCATATGACAAAAATCAAACCCGAAGAAATCAGCTCCCCTCATTATTTTATACCACATCATTGCGTACTACGACCAGAAAGCTTATCAACCAAATTAAGGGTCGTCTTCGACGCATCGGCCCACAGATCATTGGGACATAATGCATAATGGTCCTACTGTTCAGAGCGACCTCTTTGATATTTTATTACGATTTAGAATGGACAAGTACGTTCTTAAAACTGATGTCGAAAAAATGTACAGACAGATATGGGTTAAGCACGAAGATCGAAATTTACAACTAATTATCTGGAGAGAAAATGACAACCAGCCAATTAATATGTATCAACTGAACACAGTAACATATGGCGCCAGGGCTGCAACACGCTGTCTTGTCAAACTAGCAGATGACTGTAAGGGACAATTTCCTGCGAAGAGATTTTTATGTGGATGATGGTTTAATAGGAGCTGATTCAATTCATGAAGCTTTAATGATACAAAAGGAATTAATAACCATTTTAGCAGGAGCAGGAATGAAGCTCAAAAAGTGGTGTTCAAACAACAAAAACTTGTTGCGTGGAATTGCAACCGAAGATCAGGAGGTTGATCTCAACTTTGAGTCAAAGGAAACTCAATCAACTAAAACCTTGGGACTTCTATGGCTCCCGAAATCGGATTTGTTTTGCATCAAGGTCAATGTTCAAGAACACAAACATACAACGAAACGTACCATGAGCTCCGATTTGATACACATATATGATTCGTTAGGGCTGATTGGTCCAGTGTTAGTAACTGGTAAAATTCAACTTCAAAAAACATGGCAAACAAAACTCGACTGGGATGACAACCTTCCTATGGAACTCGAAAAGGAATGGAATTCCTATAGAAAGGACCTACTGACACTGAACAAGACATATATTCAGCAATCAAGGAACCAGAACGATTGAAATACATTCATTCGCAGATGCATCAGAAAAGGCTCATGGTGCTGCAGTATGTGTAAGAGTCGTGCAAGGGGATGAAACAGTGAGAGTCAATCTCCTGTGTTCAAAATCACGCGTAGCTCCGATAAAACAACAAACAATACCTCGTTTAGAATTATGTGCAGCACTGTTGGTAGCTGAGCTTACAGCGAAAGTGAAGACTAATCTGAACTGGGAGAATAAAAAATCCTTTTTCTGGACTGATTCCCAAATCGTGCTTGCTACACAATCATCCAGGGAAACTACCAGTATGAGTGGCCCACCGCATTGCAAAAATTCTTCGGGCAACGATTCCAGAGCAATGGTACCACGTCCCATCCAAACAAAATTCTGCTGATGTCTTATCAAGAGGTATATAAAGCCCCGTGAGTTATCATCGTGTAACATGTGGTTGTATGGACCCTTATTTCTCTATCAACACAAGGCGCACTGGCCAAAACCCATCAAACGGGAATCAACAACTGCTAACAACTGTACATCAACCGTCCTAACAACTCAACAGTCATTCGAGGAAAACGTATGGATTTATATAATACCTTCCAAAAATTCCTTTACACATGTACAAAGGGTCATAGGATATATGCTACGATTTGCAGATAGGATATATGCTACGATTTGCGAAGAACTCAAGACGACCAAGGGAATCTCGATCAGAACATATACAGCTTTCACCAATGGAACTCGATGCCGCACATAAGGTAATTGTACGTCACATACAAGCTGCCGACTTCGATGACCTTAAACGCGCATTGATAAGGGACAATTTTGTACCCAGGACAGACCCCCTTAGCTCTTTAACTCCATTTCTGGACGAAGAAGGGATAATAAGAGTGGGTGGACGACTAAGTTCATCGACACAGCAATTCGATGCAATGCATCAAATGATTTTACCAAGCCAAGATACGCTTGTAAAACTTTTGATAGAGAAAATACATAAGGAACACTATCACTGTGGTTCTCAAGCACTACTGGCACAAGTACGACAGCGATTTTGGCCATTAAAAGGCAAACGCATCACAAGAGCAATTATCCAACGGTGCGTTCGATGTACAAAAGCAAGACCAACTATGTATAACCAAATTATGGGAAACCTTCCAAAAGATCTGGTACAACCAGCTCGGGCATTCCTGAATTCGGGAGTGGATTATTGCGGCCCATTTTTTGTGCATTTTAAAACAAGAGGAGAGCGACCCCAAAAGGCATATCTCGCAGTCTTTTGCTGTTTTGTCACTAAGGCAGTGCATTTAGAACTCGTCACTGAACTGACAACAGAAGCCTTTATTGGGGCACTGAAAAGATTCATATCGAAACGAGGCCATTGCAAAACATTGTACTGTGACAACGCAACAAATTTTTTTGGCGCCCGAAATCAGCTCAATGAGCTTAATGACGTTCTATATGCAAAAGCAGCTCAAGAATCAATCCTTGAAGTATGCAGCACAAAGGAAATCGACTTTCAGTTTATCCCACCAAGGTCACCACATTTTGGCGGACTATGGGAGGCGGCAGTAAAATCAGCAAAGCACATGTTAATGAAAAATGTCTCAGCTGCATCGCTTACATACGAAGAGCTGGAAACGATGGTTATAGAAATTGAGGCCGTATTAAATTCCCAACCCCTCATTCCAATGTCATCAGATGCCAATGATCTAAATGCCTTCAACCGTTGACGTGACGTGATACACTCCACAATCATGGACGTTCTAGTCGATATCCATCATGACAAAATTAACCCCCTTTTACTCACTCCTCAACGAAGAAATCAAGAAGATAAGGGCCCAGCACACATGCAGTTGGCAATTCACCAAAACCACTTACTGGACGTATACAAGCTTATCAAGGTCAACGGAATCATTGCAGAGGACCACGTAATCTTCAGCATCGAGCTACCCCTCATCGATCCACGAGAATTCCAGCTGTTGCACATTGTTCCAATCATAGCAAGAATAAATAAAACACTTACAGCTGTAGAAACGTCAACCAAATTTCTCTCCATCAGCTTACATCGTGATGAATTCTTTCCAATGTCACAACATGAGGTCGACGCTTGCTGGAATTTGGGTGACGACGAACTAATCTGTCCGAACATACCAGCAACATATCAAGCGACACGTCATCCTATGATCAATAAATGTGAAATTGATTTAATGAATGATCAACTTAATCCAAGATGCGGTTTCCACAAGCTTGAAGATACCACTATATGGCAGCACCTATATCATCCGAACCAAATATGTTTTCCACAGCAGATACCATCAAAATGAATGCAGTGTGCCACAATGACATTATACAAATTATACTAGAAGATAACGGTTTAATAACTCTGCATCCCGATTGTGCCATAAAAAACGGTTTCATAACCATACAAGGGCGTCAACAAATTTTCACGTCTCTACAAATATCGACTACCAGCCTTAAACCTCTACTCGGTTGGACAAAACAATATGCCAATATGACCTTCAGCGCAAAACAATTCAACCCAACATGAGATGAGCTCCATCAACAGGGGTTAGCCCAAATTTTAAACACCACCCTCCCTGCCAACGAAGTCAGCCTCAGCACCCACGGCATCATAGTCGGTTACGCAGCAATTGCATTGGTATTAGCGACTGCCATCATTGTGACCTACAGCAATTGCATTGGTATTAGCGACTGCCATCATTGTGACCTACAAATGGAAAGGGTTGAAGAACAGTTTTAAACCAGCTCAAATTGCTCGACACCAAACTACGGAACGTTAACAACTATCTAGTAAAATAATTTTGTATTCCTTAAATGTAATGAATTGGCAAAATTAGCCATCATGATGAGTTCGAATCAGCCAATTTCTGGGGGCAGCATGTTAACACATACATTAGCTCTTTTTAGCATTAATAATTTAATAAATTGTCTTTGGTTTTTGTTTTGTAATGACAACAGTAAAAGGTTCACTGAAAGTAAGTTGTAATTCAATACACCTTTTCATGGCCAGCCAAAGTTTCATTCAACTCAGAATAATTGCTTAATAAATAATTGTAGAATTATCTTTGGTTTTTGCTGAGTTGTAAAAATGGTACATTTTATTTACACCAAGTTATTTTGCATACGCGCATTTTTCTCTAAAAAATATTACTCAACTTTAAGGTGCAATTTCATTGAACTCAGAATGACTGCTGACACAGTTTTGCTAATTTAATTTATTTTGTTGTTTTATTACCATTTTTATTTATATATATAAGCAATGAAATATTAATTGATAAGTCAGAATAAAGTTTAACAATAATATTGACGGCTCAAGTGCCGGCGATTCACTAAATTTATTGCTTTATTACTCAACAGGACTCTCGGTTCAAGTGCCGACGATTCACACAAATACATTGAAAACTTTAATTCTCAACACGAGTCACGGTTTAAGTGCCGTCGACTCACTCTCTGTTATATTAACAGATGACGATCTTATTTTAATAAAAAATGCCCTTAATGTCAGACTTACTCAAAATTGTGACAACAGAAATATTGTACCAAATAAAAATAATCTCATTAATTTTTGTGATTGTAAACTTAAATTATTGAACAAAACTTTTGTAAATAAAAATAGTATTGTAAACGAAAAAATTATCTACCCAAATAATGATATAATAGAGGTAGTATTTGAATAAAAACATACCTTTGAAAAAATTAAGATTAACCAATTTAAAAATAATTGTAAAGCAAATCGAAGAACTAATGTAAAACAAAAATGTATCTTACGGCTTAAATATATCTTTAATCTTCTTGATAATACTTATTATTGTAATATATTCGGTGTGCAAAAAATGTTCCCAAAAGAATCGGGAAATTGATGTTAATATCGAATTAAAACAGAGACTGTTGAATCTGGGGGTGGAGGAGTCATATGGAGCAAACTGTCCTAAAGTAAATTGGAATTTTTATTTTTATTAAATTGTCTTTATTCAATTTGTGTTTTGAACGAATCTGCCCAATAAGCTGATTCGTCACATTCCTGCATGTTTTGCAACCCGAATGCTTAAAACAAGTGTTTATTCCCAACGTACATGATGTACACAATTCGTTGGTAATTAGATGAAGAATTCTGTCGATCGTGTGAATTTGCACCGCCAACAGAATTCTTTGCTTTTAAGTAGTATGTTAAGTTACCTTGTAAGCATTAATAAAAATATAATAAATTCATATGTAGTAAGAATTTTAACGAACATTTTTATATTGCTATATTAAATTGAATTAAGATTCTATAGGCTAATTGTTCGAAACTTTTAATTTAAATCAAAGGCTTTGTGCCTTGGAATATTTATCATGTCTTTCTGAGATTTAAATTAAAAATTTCGAACAATTAGCCTATAGAATCTTAATTCTATAATAAATTCAGTTAATAAAGATACATCATAAAGAAAATTGTTTTTCTATTGACTCACAACTAAACTATATACCAGAAGAAGAACTCCTGCTGGCATTACAGGAACATAATGTAACCGAATTCCAAAAAGGAGGGTGATATATTGACAGCATCTGGTGCTGCTATTGTCACTTTCGAGTTTACTACGGCTCCTAAATAAAATCAAACTTCATCGGGTGAGGTGTTTAAATTGGCAACGACTAGGTCTCACAAGAAATGTAAAACAATGCAGACTGCGGCTCGGAAATATTGTGTAAATTGTCATACAGAAAATCTTACATCATACGATCCTAATTGCCTAATCTGGAAACACAAATCACTTAAATATTGAAGAGTAAACCGCAAGTGGGCAACATGGGAATCTTGGGCAATTTTGAACCACAATCCGGCTATCAATACACTCAAACCTACACAAAGAATAAATAAAACAGACGGAGACATTTTAATAATAATGGCTCTGAAAATAATCTAAATAGCAACGAAGAAACAGATTATAAAATCACAAAGCGAAATTTGGAAGAAACAACAGACTGAACAACTACACAACTAAATAAGAATTCTGCACAATCTGCAAAAAGCAAAAAAAGACAAGTCAAATATAAAAACACAGCCAACAAAAATATAGAACAATTCACCGTTTAACTCTGAAATTATTAATGAAATATACAATCCTATTAAAAACAACCTGCACCAATTTCTCAGCAACATATAATAATAATAACAAACCGACAAATGCAATAGAAACAATTCGATCAACAGTTTCCCTAACTGAGGATATTAGCACCAACACCGACACAAGTGATAAATTGCCATGCTCACGGATGTACGAAAGATTTCGCAGCTAAATGCACTTATCAGCCCCAAAGCTCTGAGAACTATAATTTAAAAAAATAATGGATTAATATAATGACGAACATTAACTATAAATTTGCTTTAGAGCTCCTAGTCGCAATTCATAAGCCAAATATCATAGCGCTGCAATAAACACACGTAGTCAAGAAGAATCTACATTTGCTACACCTTCTGGGGTTTCGAGTTTTTGACAGTAACAACAGTGACTACGATTATGCAAAGTCTAGTATACCTCAATAACTTAAACGTTACACCTCATGTCTTATCCACAAATAGCTGTCTAAAACTATCGTTATTAGAGCAGGCAAGGATTTTTGTATCATGAACAGCGTTACCATGTTTTTTTTTCAAAAAACTTGCCATTCCAGAAAAAAACTTTGTTTGAAGAAAAAAACTTTTTCTTTATATATGCCAAAATAATAAACGAAAATACAAAATTATTTTTATTAAAAATATTTTATAAAAAACGTATTTTTCTAACGTTATGTATGTACCTATACATACATATGTATATTAAACATTATATACATACATAAATAATAATAACAAATAAAATTATATTCACTGATTAAGGCATTGCGGCTTTCGAAAACAGTTGTTCTGCTCTGCTGTGTAATTTGAATAACTAAAAACTCTGATGTTGACTTTGCTTTGTGCCTTGGAATATTTATCATGTCTTTCTGAATTTAAAACAAAATTCACAACGAAGTAAGTTGCAAACTTTCAATTTAAAATAATTACAGCGTCTTTGTTTTTGGTGGGAGTAAAAACAAATCAACATTGCTGTATAAAAAGGGAGTGAAAAATATAAGGTCGTTTCATTGTATAATATCGTGCATTATATCGTCAATCCATATATTCATAAAATTAATTCCAAACTTTAAGTTATTAAAAAAACTTGAAAAAACTGCATATATTTTAAAAACTTTTTTGCATCTCAAAAAACTTGAAAAAAAGGAAAAACTTTACATGAATGTAAACAAGGAGGGACACGTAAATTTATCCCACTGGAATGTTTTTGATATATCAAGTGGCTAGGTTTTATCCTCACCAAAAGGCAAATTTTCGCGAAGATTCTGCAAAACATAATAACGTAGTAATTATGAACAACGGTTTCCCCACTTAACACTAGTAATACACTAACTGCTGTAGCTGTCACCAAGTCTTCTTCTATGCTTGTACCTTATCTGCCATGGAATCATTTACCTTTTGCCGGAAGTTTAAAATTACGAATAATGTTTATGTTATAATATGAAATAAATCTGAGTACTAAAATAACCAATGCGGATGCTTTTACGAAAACATGCGACACTGTAAGCATATGCATGTATGTAATCTATTTCTTATTTCTTCCTTTCTTTCTGAAATTGATATATTTGGGTCTTGAATAAACTTTAGTAAAGAACCCTACAATAAATGAATGACTGAAACTAATGCATACTAAAGATTTTCACTAACACATTTGAACATATGGCTGACATTTCTTGAATTTTTGACAATACTTTTTGTTTTTAATTTCAGTTTGCACCTATTATTTTTGAAATGGAAAATAAATAAAGCTTATACAATTAAGATTAAGCAACAAACCATTGATTTATAGTGAAATAAGCCATGTAAGTACATTAATTAATATTACACATTAAACATTACAATAATAAGTTATTTTTACATTTATTAGTAATATGCAAAGTGTTTTCGAACGAGTGAAATAATTCACCACCCAGGTGGACAACGGACGAACCCAATGCTCTACAAGATGCTCACAAAATCTCAAAAATTACGGTAAAGCTAAATAATATAAAATAGTGGGTAAAACTTATTAGATGTTGTTTTAAAGTGTGTTTTTTTTTTGTTTATTTTAGGCGTTCTGATCATTTTAGGCGTTCTGATCCATTTTGCAGCACCACACAATTAAATTTAAGAAGTAGATCTTAAGAGTTATTTTGTAAAAATATTAGTGTCTGGAAAATATTATTATTAACTTTTATTACAATTATTTAAATAAAGAATTGTGAATTAAACTTTATGATTGATTTTTTTATTATTCTTTGAAGAATATAAACAAAACAATAGAATTGTCAGGTTTGTGTAGTCATTTGATTCAACAGTACTGAGCAATCAACTAATTAGTTACTGTGTCCAAGAATTATAAAATAAAGATTACGCCTTGCGCATGATTTACCGTTTGATGACGTATTTGTTCCCTCGAAGAGATTGCCAAATGTTTATTATGTGCAAAACTAATACTTTCTCGTACAAAATTAATATTTTATGATATATTTGGCAACTCTTCACACAATTTACTCAGAGAGATTTCCAACAAGCAAATGAAATCGGATTTATGAAAGTGCAAGTTTTGTGTTATATTATAATAAATTGTGTTATATTTTAAAATAAATATATTAAAATAATTATTAAATAACTTAAAGTGTAAAAAACTTATTAAAACTTGATTTTCAAGGCTCATAAACTGTAAACAAAAAACCTAAATTAAAGAGAAAAGAGAACAAAAGGAGCAAGCATGAAATGTGCAGTGGGCAATTGCAAACAAAGTGACAGCAAAAAAACAAGTGAGAAATAATTGTGTTAAAATGTAATATTGTTATCAAATTTTGTTTTGTTTTCAAAACGCTGTCATTTTATAGTTTTCCAATAGATGAAGCTCAAAGGAAGTTATGGCTGATATTTTGCAAGGAAAAAAATTTGTTTTGAATGGGGAAAAAAGAAAAATAATTAGCACTTGGGTTCAATATTTATATAACTATAAATGAACAATTTCAAATAAAAAAAGTGGAAAGTAAAATCATTTTTTAAAATTGTTTATTATCAAACAAATTTAATGTGAAAAATCGCAGTTTGCCCCACTGTCCTGTTTTTACAATAACATAATAGTTCTCCAACTTAATTTTATTAGCCAATCAGAACATATGTTGAGTGACGTCAGAATTCCATCATGCGCAGAAAAGTATTTTTATTTCAGCTTGTTGGCGTAATCTTTATTTTATCATTCTTGACTGTGTCTACATCAGGGAAAGGCAACCTATAGTATAACATTTTGCGATTGTATTACTTATATACTCTCTGCGCTCTCACCACGAATCGGTCTTGCCAATCAACTTTCGTCACTTCTCCCCAATTAAAACTTTAAAATCTCCAAAAGCTAACTTAACTTTATTATTTGTATTTTCAATATATTAGAAAATTAGTATCGACATGGCATTGGAGCAAAAGGATGTTTGTGGCTCTGTATGCATTGATGGCGAGTAAAAAATAAGGTTTTGTAGGACATCTCACAAAGAGTAATGCAAATACACATATGTATATGTTCATTGCATTATTCACCAGCAGGCATTATTTGCAAAAAGTTTGAATGTAATGAACACTAAGAATTGTGGTTCAAATTGTTAACAAAACACGAGGTGGTCATAAGGGAATGTCATATATAATTTTCCGCATCTCTTCATACTCTTCGCCAAAGCATTTGCTTTCCCTGTACTAGAATCAGCAATCATTTTTTTCATAAAGATTTCTCCACAGTGATCGGACTCACATTGATTTCTGGCAACGCTGATTCTTAAAGTATGCGATAAACACAACCTGCCCGTTTGAATGCTGAAACTAGACTGATTGAAATTGTTTACACCTCTACAATGCGTATACACACGTGCGTAACAGAAGAGTAAATGAAAGGGCGCCGCGACCTACATTTGCCTTTCCCTGGTCTATATAATGATACAAAAAGGCGGCAGAATTAATAAGTACGACAGAGATGCAAGCTCACATGTATACATCAGTTTTTTCATATTGCCCTTATGAAAATGATTTCAAGTTTTGTATAGGCAATGAGGTATTAACCCATTTTCGGACACTGTTCGCAAGTGCGAACAATAAAATTACTCGTTTTTATCGCCAAATTCGAAAGCTTTATGCATTTATTTTTTAAAGCTTTTATCATGTAATAAGTAGTCTAGGCTTTAATTAACCGTAAAAAGAATTTGTAAAATTTTTCTCATATTTTAAATGAAGGGATATTTCGTGGTACTCGATTTCAGAGGATTTTTTTAGAATTAAAAAAATATATTATTTGTTCAAATATGTTGTATATTATTATAGGGTACTTACGTAGTCAATTGAAATGACCACATAATATAAAATCACTTAAATAAATCAAAACATTACTGTCATATTATAGCTGTTAAAGTAACTGTTCGCAAGTGCGAACATTGGCTGCTATTTGGAGAATAAACTTCTTTGATACAAGTTTATTGTTTTTTTTTCTTATATAAATAGGACAATTATTTTTACTAACAATTACATATGTATAAGAAAATCAGATAACGGTAAAAGAAAAAAAACTTTACTTTTCATTTGTTTAATGATTTTGATAGTGATTTTTGAATATGTGTATACTGTATACTTGAGTATGTATATACTTTCAATATGTATATTTATGAATATGAATGTATATACTTTGACAACTTTTTTGCATCATATTATTTGAAGCGCCTTTTAAGTAAGAAAAGGCCCACTACTCACAGGAAAGCGCCCAAAACGGGGAGAAAATAACTGCCAATTTGATAGGACAAATTCGGTATTAGTTTGTCGTTGGGCAGACAACAAAGAGGTGACGGCTCTTTCCAACCTCGACCAAATTAAACCGATGCGCAGCGTAAACCGATGAAAGAAAGAATTGAAAAAATATGAGAATGTGCCACAACCACTGCTTCTCAGCTCATATAACAAAGCTATGGGTGGAGTTGATCTTCACGATAATGCTGTATCAAACTACAGAATAAATATTAAGTCAAATAAGTGGTATTGGCCTTTATTTCGGTTCTCAGCTCATCAGTGGCTAATGCATGGAATCAGAAGGAAAAAGAACATTATCTCAAAAATATTTCAGGGTGAGCGTCAGCAAAGCTTTCCTAGTAGGCGAACATATTCGAATAGTTGTACCACAGGGAAAAACTCTTAGATGTCAACTCAAAGGGTGTAGCAAACCAATCAAGTGGATGTGCCAAAAATTCAATGTGCATTTGCATCCGCAATGCAAAAAAATGCAGCTACTCCTACCTGCTCCTTTCCAAAAAAAACAATAACAACTATAAAGTGATAAAGTAACAAAACATGAATTTTCGTTCATGCTTGTTGTTGTTGCCATAATTCTTTACTGTTTAAAATTATTACATAATGTAATATATGTACATACCAGTCAATAGTGCCATTGTTGAAAAAAGCATAAGCTTCAATTTTTTCTTGATTCAAACAAAAAATGCCTATGTGCCAAGTTTCATTGTCCTACGACAACTTCTTCTATTTTTAGTCGCTCGTTCTATGAACTTCAATCAATGTGCGACCCATCCATTATACAATATAATTGTATATATTAATCGTGATATTATTTCAATTTTGTCTTATGTTATGCAAAAACTGGCACAATATTTTCAAATAAAATATGGCACAACTTTCTTACAATAAAAAGTAAACATAACCTATAAGCAAAAAAAAAAAACAATATTGTACAATATTGCCAACACATTTCACAGTATATTGCACTTCTTTTGGTTTGTGTAATAAAAATCAAAAGTCTTTTGATTTCTGCCAATATATTGTGCCACCTTTGAATATGATTGTACAATACGAAAAATTGCACAGTTATATTGCAAGTGGGTGGCAAGTGATGTGTGTACCGAATATTTAAATAGTGATATATCAGAAGAAGTATACATGAAGCAACCGCACAAGTTTGTTAATAAAACGCACCCAAACTACGGGTTAAAGTTAAATAAAGCGATATACGGTCTGAAACAATCGGGTCGTGAATGGAACTCTAAGCTTGGTGAAGTACTCAAGGATTGTGGTTCTCGCCGTGTATAAATGACCCCTGTTTGTATAAGACAGATACGGGCGTTTCATAGCACAATTGTGCTGAGATCATTCACACGTATTCTTACCTTCTTTAAGTTAGTCGTCGATGAGACAGCGACGAATGAATATCAGGCGGATGCTTACGAATTTTTTATATATTTTTCCAGAATATTTGTCCAGCAAACAATTTCAGTCATGATGATATGCGAAAAATATTTTGTCATAAACAATGTGCCTTATTACCGCTCTCGAATCGACTCGAGTGTTTGTAATAGATTAAAGAAAAATCTTGAATTTTTCTTTAATTTATTACATTATTTTGAGTCGAATCGAGAACCGTAATAAGGCCCAATGCTTTCGATAACATACAATGCCTTTTATACAATTTTTCTCCAATAACGGACTATACTAATTCTCCTAATTTAGTAATACACTTAGTCTTACTAATTAGTCTGTGTAAAATGTTATCAAAAATATTTTTAATATGTTTCCCATATGAAACTGATCTTCCATGCCGACAAATATCAAAGCTTATTAAGTTTGATACATCCAACCACTCCAGCAAGCAACCATTCTTTTATATTTTTTTCTTGAATGGAAAACATAACAAATTATTGTCCTATCTCTTTTAATTTTTTTCATTTGACTGTTTGCTTAGAAAAAGTGTTATTTTTAATGAATAACGTTACGTAACGTTGTTTCTTCAACTTAGAAAATATTGGTAGGTAGCTCCCAAGTTCAACACATACACAATTTACCAATATATTGACGGTGCCCACCACTGGTATAAGATGACTACGGAAAGGCATTTATGTTTAGTTGCTGTGTACGTTGATGATCTGATTATTGATTGTCAGGACAAAAGAATATTGATGAATATTAAAGATAAAATTTCTTATTAATTTGACTGCGTTGACAAGGGTCAAATTAACCCACTTGGCGCCACCGTCCTTTCAAAAGGTCCCGTTATTTTTGCTGTATTTCTCTACCAACACTTGATCTATTGATCTGATTTGTAACGCACTGAAAAGAGAACAAGTAACAGTTGAGTGTGAGAGTTGCAATAGTGCGGTCGGTTGTTATCTATGATAACACAAACATACAATTTGGAAAAAATTATGATTTTCGCAACGATGGAAAACGAACGGTAAAAAAACAGTACAAACAACGAAATATATTTTGGGGCTTTATTATCACGTTGTTTGGTTCATAATATGTAAGTTTTGTGCTATGAAAAACAAAATATAGCTTTCGTTTGCTTTTTATTTATAAAAATATACAGTTCCTTATAAAGGACGGTGGCAAAATAGCCTACCTTTAACATTATTTTTTTATATAAAACAGATATATGGTATGACAAAGCCGTTAACTCTAAATCAATTTTTTTTTTTTTATGAGTAGGACCAGCACTCAGGGGATAACCCCTACATATGCAGTGCATTGCGCTGGAACTAGAAACGAGGGGATAGTATTGAGGAGAATAGTATTGAGGAGATAGATTAGGAAAGATGAGAAGATAGACAGTTTTTTTTTTTTTTTTTTTTTTTTTTTTTGTAGCCATTTCAACCTTGTACTTCGCCGGCTAATTTTTGCTACAGGGCCGACGAAGGTGGGTGCCGTTACTCTGCTTTTTAGTACATGATTGGGTCAGTCGCTGCCAGTAATTGTCCAGTGATCAGTACTATGCCTTCATCACTGAAAACAGGCTGGCAACAACTAACACAACCACGCACTAATGCTGATCAGAAGAATTCAACACAATATTTCATGACTCAGAGCGGGCTCGAACTCACGACCCTCCGTTTCATAGTCTCGTGTTCTACTACTTCAGCCAACAGCACCCACAATTTTATTTATTTATTAATTTGAGCAGCGAAGATCAACCTGAGAGATTTTTATATTGCCATCACAAAATTGCAATAACGATGGTACAGATGAAGATAGTGGCGAAGAAAATAATGTGAATTTGTACAACTTGCCAGGTGCTCAATTGCGGTCCGAAGCTGCTGTGAATAATGTATCCGAGGAAGACGACGACAGCGAAGATGACATATGCTTAGCACACTTGGCTAAACGAATAAAAGCAACAAAGCGCATTTACAAAGCATCTGCAAAACTTCTTCCTCTTTTTGACATATTTGTAAATAATTTCATTGAATTCACGCAAATTGAAGAGCATCACTGCATAGATGAATCTATAGTACCATATTACGGAAATCATGGCACCAAGCAATTTACCCGAGGAAATCCAATTAGATGGGGCTATAAAATATGGATGGAGACGAACCGATTCGGATATATAGAATGGTTCGAGCCATACCAAGGAAAATCTACACTTCTTCGCGAAAGTTTCAGACACCTTGGCTTGGGAGCAGGCGTTGTCCTCCAGTTCGCGGATGTATTGCAAAGTAATGGCCCGATATTCCATTTGATATATATATATATATACTTTGATAGTTTTTTTCCTTCTACCAAATTATTGGAGGAACTAAAATATAGAAATTTCAAAGGCACTGCAACAATCCGGGAAAATTGGCTTGGAAAGGACGGGAGCTAAAAACAGAGAGTAGAGGTTTTAATGACTAAGTTTCATCTTCTGATAATACAGTTGTCGCAAAATGGGTCGATAACAGTGTAGTGGCTCAACAATAATATGGTTTTTCCAACAATAACAGCCAAAAGATATTCACAAGCAAAAAAAATCAGTCGTGTTAATAAAATTAATTTAAAATTATTTTATATTGCCACAGTCCTTTTAAAAGAACGGCATTTTCCAGGAAAACCGTGAAAAATTCAAAGAAACGTCAGTAACAATATTTCATCAGTGTCGCATTTTTAGAATAAATCAACAACAACAAAAAATTTTCCTCAAAAAAAAATTTTTTGGCGCCAAGTGGGTTAACTTATTTGTTGGCATGCAAGTGGAGAGAGATGGCGAGCTTGGTACTATTACTGCATGCCAGTAAAATTATATAAACGGATTGTTAAAACAACACAACATGGAACAATGCCGTTCTGCGTCAACACCTTTAGATGCTGGTTTTCAGATTGTTTGTGCAAATGATAAAAGTGAAAGATCCCAGTTCGTATCAATCATCCATCGGCGGTCTAAGGTATCTGGCCATATGTACAAGACCAGACATCTTACATTCGGTATGCAAATTAGCACAACGCCACATGGATCCTCATAAAGAGCATGCAGCAGGTATCAAACATATGCTACGTTACTTGGCGAATACTATAAGTTTGAAATTGGTGTACAAACATGCTGGAAAAATGATAGACGGCTACATAGATGCTGATTGGGGAAGTAACGTGTTCGATCGTAAATTCTATTCTGGCTTTCATATTCTGGTTTATGCTTGGTGGTAGTGCATTTTCTTGGTCTTCAAGAAAGCAAAATTGTGTCGCCTTAAGCAGCACGGAAGCTGAATATATTTCTGAAATTATTGGAAAGCTGAATATGTATATGACAGCCGCAGCTAAGGAAGCAGTGTATTTGAAGGGTATACTGGGTGAAATTAGTATCCATAGTCAGGAGCTGCCCATTGTGATTTATGGGGACAACTTGAGCGCACAACAACTTGTTAGGAATCAAGTATATCACTCCCGTAGCAAGCACATTGATATTAGATATCATTTCATCAGAGAGTTGGTAAGCAATGGAATTATTGATTTGAAATATATACCCACTGACAAGATGATAGCGGATATTTTGACGAAGAATTTTTGCCGAAGTCGAAGCACGAGGAGTTTGTGAAACATTTGGGTTTAAATTGAATTTGTTTCGAAAAAATAATCGCAAGGGAGGGTGTTAAAATATGATTTGAATCAGAGTACTAAAATAGCCAATGCGGATATTTTTACGAAAATATGCGACACTGTAAGCCACGGATGGAAATCATGGTACAATTGTACTTTTTATGGTACAACACGTCAATCATTTACAACAGTACCTGCCGTACGGCTCAAACTGACGGTGCTCTTAACACCGGGTGAAAAAATAAGTGTTACCAGCACCCCTCTTAGTGCCCAAGAACCACCCGAAGGTGACCTCGGGTCACCCAGGTGGCAATTTCTAGAACATGATTTGGTAAGTCCCATGATCTAACACCTTGCATAAAGTGCCGATCCTATCTAGATGATCTTATATTTGTTGATTCACAACAACATATAGGATCTGCTACTATCAGCCGGACCGAAGTCCAACCACAAGGATTGAACATCAATCCTTATCTGACAAACCTTACACCAAATTGGTGACCACAACCACCACGTGTACTCCCGAGGGAGACCTCACCAATACCCAGCCGCAGTAAACTGCGAGGCTTGTACTGGATCCCGTGGTACCAGTTAACTACTGGTAAAGCCTCAAAAGTCAAACCAGTGTAGGTTCTATAAACTTTCTATCGACTTCGGTCTTTCTTCTACCCAAACCCAGGTGTCGGCTCACCTGTCAATTCTTACTCAAGCTCGTAGGCGAACCTACTTCTTTTAGATTCTTATATGCACATCCGTTCCACTTTTTATGGTACAGTAGTCTTTCTGATGGTGTTGCCTATATCAAAAGACATGATTTTCGGGAAAACCACATGAAACTTATAAAAGCCTTAAAGATTACGCCAAAAATATATAACTTTCTGACAAATGTCTACAAATGCACTCCTACAGAATCTACCTTTGTTTCCGAACATGATCTTTCGTTGACTGTGTTGGACCACATAAATCACATTATTAAAGAGGGTATAAGTGATTCCCAAATAGAGAAAAAATTTTAATTAATAGGAGAAAAGATCAGTCAATAGTGACAAATTTAACTGGACCAGAAAATACATTCTCTATTTCCAATTACTACAAATATAATTACTATTCGCTAATTATTGATGAAAGTTCGAACTGTTCTGTCTCTAGTTGTTATTCGAACTTTTCATGGTCAACGTTGTGACAGATTTTTGTGTATGAAGGATCCCACCGCTAATGGAATATATTAAAACGCAATACAATTTAAGTAGTAATAATATACCAATAAAATATATGGTTGTCATTACCACTGACAATTGTGCTGTAATCACAGGTGCGATGAGTGGTGTTCAAACTAAATTTAAGAATGTAGTTCCACATTTGTACACAAATGGATATATTTGTCACATACTAAACTTGGCTTCGTTAGCTGCTGCTAGATATGCTATTCCCGATGAAATAGACACATTTATCAGAGATTTGAATTACCACTTTTGTAATAGTGCTAGTCGAAGAGATGTTTTTATAATATTTTGGAACGAAAATTCATATAATCTTTAAATATTCATCAACAAGATGGCTCTCGCGGGAGCAAGTGGTTGAAAGAATAGTGGATCAGTGAGATCCTCTTAATTATTATTTCAATTTGAATGATTTTGAAGCTGAATCAAAAAATGAAAGATTAAAATTTATTTCATCTGGCCTTAAAAACCCTTTTTATAAGTTAACATTTTTGTTTCTACAATATATACTTAAAATAATAAATTCTGTGAATTTAGAAATGCAAACAGAGGAGCCACGAATGCAAATATTTTTATCAAAATTTTTTTATTTCACCAAGTTGCTCGGCACTTTCTAAAGAAGACTGCTATGTGATATATCTACTGTGAAACTTCTTGAAAATAATATTCCCGCAGATGAACTTTATTGTGGTACGGAAGTTGTTGTGTATATTTCAACAAATAATATTGACAACGACACTATAGAAAAATTTAAAACAAATGCTAAAGCTTTTTATGTGCAATTTTGTAGTGTTTTAAGATCCAAGGTGAACTTTAATAATGAAGTACTAAAATGGTTCGATAAGTTTACTCCAGAAAAAGTAATTATGGGAGAAACAAATTCAATAGTACCTCTTCTGGTGAAAATGTTTCCACATGAACAAACTAACTTTGAGGCAATCAATAGGTAATCAGTACAGAGCACTAGCCGATGTAATGTAGTTGATATTACATCACACAAAGATTCAAATATTTCCTGTTTTTGGTCTAAAGTATCACAGATGAGAAATTAATTAAATGACTTCATGTTCCCAGATATTTCAAGAATTGTAAGAGGAATTCTGTCTATTCCACATTCCTCGGCCAACGTCGAACTCGTTTTTTCTTTTCAAAACCTAATTAAAACAAAGGAAAGAAATAGACTACACGTTTCTACTGTTTCAAATAATTTGATACAAACAAAAGATTTATTGAAGTCAACAAATTCGTGTTGCTTCAATTTTAAAATAACAGAAAATTTATTATCTAAAAATATTTAATACATAAAATTTGTTAAATATAGGTGATTTATCTAACAAGTCTAATCTACGTATGTACCTTTATGAATGTAATATTCAATATTTTTTATGTTATTTTTTATTGTATACTGGATTTTTATACACATTTCTTTCGTCGGTCCTGTAGCAAAAACAGTTCAAAAACAGCTACAAAAAATTCTCTACATCTTATGCGATCTCAACCAAGTTTTTGGCTCGTTTTAAAGAAAAAAAATCTTCAAATATTAACAGGGAAGCAATCCATCAGCCAAATTTGACTTAACTTGCACGGCAATTTTTATGCCAAAAGAAAAATGACAATAGAGAACTTGTCGCATAAGGAAGCTAAGATAAGATGCAGCCTTGTTTTTACAAATAGTTTAGATTTGCTTAGCGACAACGAGCAGACGGGATTTCCTGCCATCCGCTCAAGGAGTAACAGGACATTCACAATAAACAACACCCGAAAATCTGCGGGATATATTCACAGCATACAGTCGTATGTACAGACGGTAAAAAGCAAACAACAGGCACAACAGCGACGGAGAAAATTAAGCACGCAACATTAAGAGCAAAGACCTATGAAAAATTGATAGGCAAATTATAGTTTCCCACAGGACTCGGATGGAGTGAGAGTGAATAACGAAATTATTAAAGCAGGAAAAAGTAGCAGAGGTGCATATACATGATAAAGGCGAATGAGGCAGAGAAGGCTCTGAGAAATCAGTATAGCAAATGAAGCAATGACTCAACAACGATGAGAGAATTGGGCAGAATAAGAGGCGATATAGCAAATAAATTAATTGACTTGGACACACGGGAACCGTCCCAGAGTGGTAAATTTGCAATACAATATACAGAGTTTAATGAAATTTGAAAATAAAGAGATGCTGGAATTTTTCCTTGAGTAGAATAGAATCGATATTGCGTTCATTTTTAACACAACGCGTGTACTTCGTAAAATTCGAGCAGCTTTTTCTCGTTTTCAGGCTCCTTCTGAGACCGCCGCACAGTGGTTTAGCTTCATATGATTGGTGGCATTAAATAGAAGGAGACATCGTAGAGTCTTGAATTTTGGGTTGAGGTAAACAAATACTGCAAATATGGAAAAAATCCGAGCACAACCACGCCTACTTCCCATATAACACAAAAGTTAAAAATCATTGTAGAGTCACAATTCTTTGCTCATTGCAGTTTTATGATAATATTAATGAATGATAAAAAAAATTAGCAAAATCTGCCAACAGCCACGCCCTCCTCTCACATAAAATGCAATATGCTTCTTGTTAAAAAAGCTATACAGATTTAAATTTTCGTGTTTTTTATTTTATTAAAATATAAATAAAATACAACATTCATGTCCATATACGAGTATAGTGAAAATATCTGCAAATAAATCGAAGAAAATATAAAAAAAGTTAAACAAAAAAAAGTAATTCGTGTACCTTTATTAACATTACAAATTTTTTACTTCATCAGAAAATTCCAATATATCCTTCTTGAACTGTTTACGGTATGAATTTATATATGGATCTGAAGATGCTAGTCACATATGCATGATATCTTCATTTGTTGATATGCGATCAGCTTTTCTGGAGTGCCTTAGGCGATAACATCTGTAATCTTTATTTCGAGCTTTCATAGCTTCCTCCGACAACACGCCAAGTGGCAGTATTGCTGCTGACACAACAATAAAGTAATAACCTATTATCACAAAAACAAAGCAACTAATAATGACAGCAACGCATCCTAGTAAAGAAATTTGTCTTTTTTTATTATGACATTTTTTTATATGTATATATATAATGTACAGCATCCAAATGTATATAAAAAACCATTATGGTGTCATTATAAGAGTATTTTAAAAGCACGAAGCGATAGAAAGTAACATATGTATATAATACGTTCATTTGAAGCTCATTCACTTGGCTCAACTTTGAATGTCTCTGGACAAAAAAGTAATAAAGATATAAACCTAATATTTTTGGTACATGATAACTAGATTGTTTATTACAAACTGTAAAAAAATCAGTTAAATCAGGAGACATAAAAAAAATGAATTAATGCCGCTCTTGAACCAATGTGCGCCGCACGTTGGGGTATTTGACCACCAAAACGGGGATTAATTGAAAAATTAAAATTGAGATATCCGATTAATGTTTTATACTCGATTATTGTAGACAAAATTCTCCATCATTAGGCAGAAGAATCGATAACATATGATCCTTAATTAAATTTTTGTGTTGTCTCAAAGTTCGTAATTTTTTTAGATTTTTTTGCGTTTTTGCAAAAAGTGAATTTTTTGTATTTTCAAGTGCAAGTTTTTCTATTTTTGCCATTCAAAAGCCAAATATTATTATGGATCCTACAACTTCAGGTAATTTCGAACAAAAAATGCAGTTGTAGGTCGACATTTGAGCCGTAGAACTATTTTTAATCATGTATGGATTAAAAATATGCCCTGTAGCAAAAATTAGCCGGCGAAGTAAAAGGTTAAAATAGCTACAAAAACAACTGTCTATCTTCTTATCTTTCCTAATCTATCCCCTCGTTTTCAGTTCCAGCGCAATGCATTGCATATATACCTAGGGGTCATCCCCTGAGTGCTGGTCGAAGATAAAAAAAAAAAATTGGGGGTTTGATGGAAGCTCTGGGCATAGCTCATATAGGCAAGCTGTTCATGGCCCAGGTGCTAGTGACTGTTCTGTTTTCATAACGTCCATTGTTCCACTGAGATTAGTATATAATGATAAAATCATTTGGCAAAACCCTAGGCCGTCATCTACCCGATTCTGCAGGCCATTTAAAATTGAATTCACCAAAGAGACAGCGAGTATCGATTTAGAACTGATCAACAAAATGCACGAGATACTAATAACTGTTTCTTCGGGTCATGAAATACATTCTGAAAAATTTTTGTCACAACACTGCCAGACATTTTGTTAAAATGTATCCATGGTATAAAATGCCTACCACTTTGCACAAATATTTTATTCATGGCCCTGAAATTGTATCATGCGCACTTCGGACCAATCGGACAACATTCAGGGGAAACCCAAGAAGCTAGAAACAAAGACTTTGAATGTTATAGGGAGCACTTTTCACGTAAATGTAGCCATGAGCAACAAATGAAGACATTTTAAACAGGTTTCTACTAAGCTCCGATCCGGTCAATAGCAGCAAAATTAAATTACCAAAAAAAAAATATCAAGCCCTACCAAAATCGGTAGTAGAATTGCTTATTCCGACAACTATTTCAGTAGGTGCTGTTCGATCTGATGATAGTGATGATGAAACTGGAGATGCACATATTGAGGAACTAGAGGCTTGCAACACCGACGACAGTGACTAAACTAAATAACACTATAATGGAAAATCAGGTTCTAATATTTGATATGGTGTTTTAAAATATATACATATAATAATTCCAAGAAATTTTTTATAAATATGAATGAAGAAATGTTTTTTTCTGCAATCTTGGTTTGGGTATAAATACGGTTTTCAACAAAAGAGGCAAAATAAATGCATATCATTTTAAATACATGAAAGTTTGATTGTTTTCATTAAAGTTGTTTATATTTATTCGAAAAATGTTAATAAAAAGTTCATTTGGGGCTTCCTTGAATTAATCTCCGTTTTAGGGGTCCAATACCCCACTGTGCGGCGTGCACAATTTAATCTATAAAAGCAAGGCTCACTAGAGGCGTGCATTTGACCGACATATTATAGTCAGCCTTATCGTGTTTGGCGTTTTTCACCTTCAAATTCGGCAATTTGCAATAGCTTAAAGACAAAAAGCAAAATTTTTCTTTATTCTATTGCAAATTGCCGAATTTGATGGCGAAAAACGCTAGCCGCGATAAGGGTGATTATTAATTGCCATATTTCTACTCTACATTGCTATCAATAAAACTGAATTTGAAAAAAAATATTGGTTTTAAGCCAATCTACTTCCTAACCTCAAATTTGCCAACACTTTAATTTACACTGCACTAGACGTTGATAACAATATTTTTCACACTTAATTGTGGCGGATTTTGGACTTTCGGAACGGAATTACGTTACCAACTATGGTCTGTAGCGACTTTAACGCAAAGTCCACTTTCTGGGGGGACATACATAAGTAACAACACATCATCATAACAGTCATATTAATTTCGACTGAAGGGTAATTAGGAATAACATCACGGGCGCTAATCATCTACCAATCATAATTGAGAATGCTGCAGAGATAAGAGCACCGAGGATGCACAGACGTCTAAGAACTGGTGGTCAAATGAGACTGACAGGCTTTTTCACCTGAGAAACGCGGCTAGGCGCAAATACAAACACAGTGGAAATACTATGGACATGGCTGATTAGTATTAGACTGAGAAGACACTACAACGATATATCAAGGAAAAGAAACGAATCAACTTCAATGGGGTCATAGACTGCATCGCGGTACCAAAGTCGGTACTTGAAATGTGGGCTACTTTGGCAAATGTCAAGTATGACTGAAGGACACCAGAAACTCCTGGGACGATACTCAGGAGTCACAGTAGGAGAAGGAAGTCCACATCACATTGTATTAACCATCTTATAAATTTGTTCTACTATCAGGACCTAATCTTAGTTAACATCGACAAACTCACAGAAATACTACAACATTGAAATCGGGGTTGATGGAAGGCACTGCACTTAGCTCACTCTGTTTAATTCACATATGTACACCCTCGCTGCACGAGATTTCAGATGAAAACTGCATGCTGATGATCGCTTCATTGTAGTCTGAGGCATGCAACAAACACACACACAAACCCTTTAAGTTTAACCATTAAGCATTATCCATTCATTCTCTTTCACCAGCCGGCCAAGCCTGGAGGAGATTGACGCCAGGAGACAAAGTATGAACGAGTCACTCACAAGTGATCTCGTGTCAATCTCCGAATGGGGCCTCGCGAACAGGGTTAACTTTAACCCTCATAAGACGCAGTGCTGCGTGCTTACGCATAGGCGGCTGGTCGAAGGTTCTGCGCCATCCGTGTTTATGGGTGGTATAGGTATTGGGGAATCAGAAGCTCTTGATGTTCTTGGTATGAAAATACAGTGTGACGTTCGATGGACAGATCACATTTTTCATATTTCAAAAGAAGCATTCAAGTGTCTCGGCTTTTTAAGCCGGTGTAAGACATACTTCACCCCAACTGATCTCCTCAATATATATACCACCTACATCCGACCAAAGATGGAATACAACTCTCATGTATGGGCCGGTGCTTCAAAGTCTGTTTTGAAGTTGCTCGACCGCGTACAAGAGAGAGCGAAGAAGCTCATCGGTGACAGTAGGGTAGCCAACTCTATTGACTCACTGGAGCATCGACGCAACGTGGGGTGTGTTTCACTGTTCTACCGATACTACAACGGAATGTGTTCTGGTGAAATAAGGGAGCTTGTGCCGAATAACCGTTTATTTCTGCGAGCTACCCGCTCTTCACATAGGGCACATCCTTTTGTGGTTGAGTTGTCAGTGAATCGCACCACGCATTACAGAGAAAATTCGTTCTTTGGCCGAACGGTTCGTATGTGGAACAAACTTCCAGCAGAGGTCTTTCCTGTCAGTTTTAACTTGGGGAGGTTCAAATCGAACGTCCACAAACACTACTCCCTCTATCCTCCTTCCCATAACCAACTTTCCTAGTTCTGGCACAATGCATCGCATATGTAGGGGTCATCCCCTGAGTGCTGGTCCAAGAAAAAAAAAAAAAAAAATTTATATAGGAACAACAACCAGATATGAAGATCAACCCAGAGAAATCGAACATGAATTTTAAGAACTTGAAAAGAAATATAGTGGTTGTGTGTGTCAGTTCAGTTATACACCAAACAGACAGAATAAAATACCTGGGGAGGATTGTTAGTATGAACAACTCCCCAGGTGGATAAGATTAAACGTACATGTGGATTTAGGAAAATAATATCCGGATGAACATATGGCGTAGAACCTATGCGGCGCACACAGATATATAGAACTTTCATAATGACATAGATAGAATAAGCAGCATTCTCCTCTTTCAACATTGGAAAGACAGCATTAAGGAAAATAGCAGCGAACATTAACAGCATTCTCAGGAGTTCTCTGGGCAGGCTAAGATAAACACCGGTACCGATATTATATCATATGGCATCGGAATTACCAATAAAATACCGCCTGCAATTGGTTACGGCTAGGAAATTGGCCAAATGGGTTGCTTTTGGTCTGCCCATCGTGGACACGATTCTAGAAACAGGGTACAATCCTAGGACAAGCTGTGGTAGGATTTTCCATAAATACAAATGAACACTGACGTAGATGACGCGATACTACTGGAGAAATTACATATGCTAGAGGATACGAAATTACATACAATGATGGATGAGTACGTGCGGATCGAATACGCCAGGGTTAAGGGATTTGAGAGACAGCAGATCTGTCTGCCTGGCACTGATGAAAAAGAGAAGTGAAAACCACTTCATAGGGCCGAAAATATGCAATATATATCGCCGCGTGAGACGATGTAACGAGGTGTTATTTACTTAAATCTTTCAAATATTGGCGATATATGTGTACCACCTACTTAAATATGTAAGTTCATAGGAATTTCAACTCAGTTTCCAAGGTTTTGCAAGCTCTTACTATTTACTAGGAGAAATAGGAAGTCCGATTATTGTATTTGCACATATATATTTCGTGTTTTCACAATTAGGAAAAACGCAGAGCATCGCTTGTATCTCGAACACAAGAAATTAAACGCATTAAAATTGCAATGCATGCATTTTATCTCTTTCTCTTTTAAATGTTGAAATCTGAATTTGCAGATTTCAATGTATATAAAATATGTACATATATTTGAAATATTTTATTTCTAAATTTTTTTTATGAAAATCACAGTTTTAAAGCGGCCCATCCATTATACAATATTATTGCATGTGCTATTTGCCATATTATTTCAATTTTGGCCTCTATTATTCAATAAGTGGCGCAATAGTTTCAAATATGGGACAACTTTCTTACAATAAAAAGTAAACATAACCTATAAGCAAAACGAAAACAATATTGTGCAATGTTGCCAACACATTTCACAGTATAATGCACTTTTTTTGGTTTGTACAATAAAAATTGAAAGTCTTTTGACTTCTGCCAATACATACGATCAAATAAATCTGATCAAACCCGTTATTTTCAAATTTCGTAAGTTACGTATGTTCGATTATCGCATTTTTTTCTGTTATGTTGGTACACATGTCTGTTATATATGTTGGTAATATCAGCCGTTTTGGATTGTCTGTTTTTGACAGATAAAAAGGTTAGCCGCGTTTTGGTGTGCTCTTCGATTTTTTATATTCGAAAAAATAGATCAAGAAAAGTTTTGTGTAAAAAATTAAATTAAATGCGCAAAGACATTTGAAATGTTGACTATGGCGTTTGGCGAGTCTACTATGAGCAGAACACAAGTTCAATTGTGGTATAACCGGTTTAAGGAAGGCCGAGAAGATGTCAATGACGATGCTCGTCCTGGTCGCCCGAGCACGTCAACAACCGATGAAAACATTGAAGCAGTGAAGAAAATGATTTTGGATAATCGTCGAATCACTATCAGAGAGGTTGCTGATGATGTTGGCATATCGTTCGGCTCATGCCAAGCAATTTTTATGGATGTTTTAGGCATGAAACGTGCGGCAGCGAAGATTGTTCCAAAGTTGCTAAATTTTGAGCAAAAACAACGTCGCATGGACATCGCTCAGGAGCTGTTGAACATCGTCAACGACGATCCAGATTTGCTCAAAAAGGTCATAGCTGGTGACGAATCATGGGTGTATGGCTATGACATTGAAACCATATCCCAATCATCCCAATGAAAGCGTCCAGAAGAGCCAAGACCGAAAAAAGCACGTCAAGTTCGGTCAAACGTAAAGGTTTTGCTCACTGTTCGACTGCAATGACGTGGTGCATCATGAATTCTTGCCACAAGGTCGTATCTACTTCTTGAAAATATTCCTTGACTTCACCATCGCTATCTTCAATAGTGTTATAATAGTTTTTTCGGTTACGCAAACCTTTCGAACCATTTTATTCAAGCGCAGTTTGTGTAGGTACACAGTCCTTGTTTTTGAAAGAACTATTTTGTTTTGAATAAAATAATTATTTAAACTACTCATATCGAATGAAAGGTTAATTTTTCTATTTACATTAGAAAACATTATATATTGTATTTATGGACTTTCATCCTCCTTTAATATAGAGCGTTTACTTCCTGCCGCCATCGAAACCTCTTGACATAATTTTGATTACGTACTTGTAATCTTTTACGCTATTATAGTTGCGGCCACTGTAGCGTGGTCTGACTATCACTATAACCAACAGTGTGTAGTAAACATGTAAAGCCAACAATGCCAAACCATGCAGCAGTGTCTAATTGCATTGACAAACTGCAATACAAATATTTTGTATAAGGGTCACTTGACACTCATACGTTTGATCAAAGGCCGCGGCATAAAGCACTTAAATAAATCTTATTTAATAACCACATGTGTTTATACATAAATATAAACACAATATATTAGTTGAGCACATGTGCGAACGGTTTGAGTTTTATAAATTACTGACGAGACACACGCCCCACGTCCACCGTGGGAAACTAGAAAAGGAATGTTTTAAATACTAAAGATACCCCTAAGCATTATACTCAAAGTTAGTATATAAGTCAATGAAATTTTGGTAAGAGTTTAATTTTTAATAAACATCGTTCGTAGGAGCTCCTCCGTGAGCTCTAGAATAAAATAAGAAAAATCGTTTTAAATCAGTTTAATATTTAATAAACATTACATGGCGATCCTGCCAGGAGTGCTCGAAAAAGAAGAGCACCCAAAAATAATAAATTGGTGAATGCTTTGAAATAGCACCCAAAGGTTCCTGACGGAGGCAGAACCAACAAAGCAAAGGAAAAAAAAAGAGAGGGATGGAAGGATCAAAACCCCTAACCATCGAAGAATATAAAGCAAGAAAGAGGCAAAACAACAAAAGAATAGACATCTTGATACCACCAACTGCAAAGCCCAAAAGAAGAGGAGGCTAACTGTGCAGGCTTAAGAGGGAGAAGGCAAACCTGCTGAGGGAAATAAACAGAAACCCCCCACCTACATGGAACGACGCTACTAAAATGTGGCAAAGGATCGAAACGCTGGAGCGACTTATAAATCACAGTATACACAAAAATAAGTAAATATATTTTTTTTTAATTTAAAAGAAGTGCACAAATTGCTGTGCACTCTCAGGTCGATAGGCGTTATTAACCGCCGTTGACAAACTTTTTTTATAGTTCATAAGATTATTATTCTTGGTCAGAAATTAATTTTTGTATTGAATATTAAATAAATGTAAATTTAAGAACCAATTAACAATAATTAAAAAGAAAATTAAAGGAATTTTTTTTTACAATGGGAAAACCACAATCCAAGATAGAAAAACCGAACGCTAACGTGGTAAATAATTTAGAAATTGTTGACCATACAGAACACATAAACTCGTTATGGACACTACTATTGATATTGGTAATAACAAACACAGTTAATCTTCTATTAAAAATTTACTTGTTACACAAAAGGTCCCTCAGAAAACAATATCTCAGCAGAGCAACTGACCTAGACAAAGTATAAGATACTCTCATGGACTGGTTAGATATCCTATAAAACTGCAGAAAAATTAAAAATGAATTTGACAAAACTTACAAATGCCTCAATATAGACAGACCAATAAAGGAAGATACAATTAAAAAACACTATAGAAAACTTTTACAATATTTAGAAGAAATAAGGGTTATTTTAAACGTAAATTATCAAAGATTAACACCGTCAAATAAAATAGCAGCCGAAGTATTTTTCCAAGACATAAGAAACAGAATAATACAGATAGCAGGAAGAAAATCTATCAAAATACAACTACCACAAACATTGCACGAAAGTATATGTGGATCTGCAACAAATTTGTACATCAAACACATCCATAATGGCACAAACAGCAATAGATTTTCTAAACACAGCTGCCAGAATAACTATAGATTTCGATGGTAAATCTTAAAATTTACAACCATTTCTAGATTCACTGTCTTTAGTTGATTCCATAAAAGGCAATCACGAATCTTTGGCAGTGAATTTGATAAAAACAAAATTAAAAGGCAATGCAAGAAACCTTGTTAGTACAGAAAGCACAATAATTGACATTAGCAATAAATTAAAAAATAGCGTAAAAGGCGAATCAGTCGAGGTACTGACAGCCAAATTAATGAACATTAAACAAAACACCAAAACTGTTAGCAATCAAGGCCGAAAGAATCTTTCCTTTCTATTAAAACACTTGATATTTAGATTTAATATATTTTATTAAGTGTTAAATTCAATAATTATTGAGAGACCGGCTCTAAAACGTTGCTGTGTATCAAAACAATTTTGTATAAAAAGGGTAGAGAAATGGAAGTAAAAAGAGAGATCATAAATCATGGATAACTATTCAACAGCTGTAATATTTATCGATCACAACCAGAGACGGGAACTTATGTTAAATATGAAATGTTAATTACTATAACTCAACAAACTCCTCCTTAATTCACAATTTCAATCTAAGTTAAATTTAATTTGTTCCTTAAGGTGAGAAATTTTTCTTTAGGTAGACCCTTTGTAAATAAGTCAGCTAACATTTGTTCAGTTGGGCAAAATTTAACGTTAACTAATCCATTCTCCACATAGTCTTTTACAAAATAAGTTTTCGTGTCTATATGTTTTGAACGATTGCTTAAATTCTCAGTGGCAATTAGTTTTATCACGCTTTGGTTATCCTCAAATAGTGTTGTAGGGTGATTAAATTTAATCCCAATATCCTTGAGAATTCTTTGTATCCATATGACCTCTTTACACGCTTCTGATAAGGCAATAAATTCGGCCTCAGTTGAAGAGAGGGCTACACAATCCTGACGTTTGCATGACCAACTTATAGCTCCGTTTAAAAGAAAAATGTAGCCAGAATTAGACTTACGTGTTAGCCTGTCTTCTGCCCAATTGGCGTCTGCATATCCAATGAGTTCAGTAGCGCTTGAGTTGTGTCCAAGTCTCAATTGTAAGGTTACTGTGCCTTTAAGATATTTTATGACCTTTTTAACCTCGTTCCAGTCTGATTGAGATGGATTTTCAACTTTTTGAGACAGTATATTAACGGCAGCTGTTATATCCGGTCGCGTGTTTATAGAAATATACAGCAAACATCCAATCGCTGCCCTGTATTTTTCATTTGTAGACAATTTTTCACTATCTGATTGCTTGTGATAGGTAGGGCTTATAGGTATCTCGGAAACCTTTGAATTCTGAAGATCGAATTTTTCTATAACCTCGGAAATATATTTAGTTTGGTTTATTAGATAACTATGTCTATCTTTTATAACTTTAATACCCAAATAACTCGATATCAAGCCCAGATTCTCAATGTCAAAATAATTTTTAAGTATTTTCTGTATACGTTCGACTTCACTTTTGCTATTTGAAATGACCAAAATGTCATCGACGTATACCAATATGAATAACACATCTTTGTAAGTATAGAGACAATTATCGGCTTTACATTGCTGCAAATTAGCTTCTGTTAGTACGCGGTGCAACGTCTGATTCCAGACACGAGCTGATTGTTTCAATCCATAAATACTTCTTTTTAGTAAACATACCTTTTTAGGGTTGGTCGCATCAACAAACCCGGGAGGTTGCCGCATGTAAATTTCTTCCTCTAATTCTCCGTTCAAAAATGCTGTTTTTGCATCAAAATGCAAGACAGCCATGTTTCTGTTCGCGGCTATGGAGAGGAGAATTCGAAAAGTAGCATGTTTAGCAACAGGTGCAAACACCTGATCGTAGTCCACCCCGTATTTCTGGCTAAAGCCTTGGGCGACTAAACGTGCTTTATATTTTTGAATTTTTCCATCTGCATCAGTTTTTATTTTATACACCCACTTGCTGCCGATTAAATTTTTGTCTTCAGGCAACTCTACCAGACCCCATGTTCCATTATGCATAAGTGATTTATATTCTTCTTTCATGGCTGCCACCCAATGGTCACTATTCTGGCATTTTATGGCTTCATTGTAGTTAGATGGCTCTGTATTCACAACGACATCAATTTCGTGTATTAAACGCTTAGGTGCGATTCCTTTATTAGGTCGATCAGACCTTCGTACTTGTGGATCGCTTTCACTGACTTCACCTGTTTCGCTAACGCTTTCTTCATTGCTAGGTTTAAAACTTAATTCAACGTTATCATCTCTTGTATTGGAACATTGTGCGGTTTTGGTGTCATTCATAAATTTTACATCACGAGATATGACAGCTTTACCTCTTGCCGGTAAGAAACATCTATATGCTTTTGACTGCGCGTCATACCCAACAAATACAGCTTCTTCTGCTTTGGGATCTAACTTTCGACGTTGGACATCCTGAATGCGGACAAAACACCTTGATCCAAAACGCCTTAAGTTTCCATAAAACGGTTTTCGACCATGCCAGATCTCAAAAGGAGTTCCATTTACAGATCTCCATGGTAACAAATTTTGTAAATTGTTTGCTGTTACTACTGCTTCACCCCAAAAACTATTATCTAGCTTAGCGTCTATCAACATACAGCGCGTCATCTCGATTAAGGTCCGATTTTTACGTTCTGCCACTCCGTTTTGTTGTGGGGAATATGGTGCAGTACGGTTGATGATTATGCCTTTCTGATTGAGATAGTTTACAAAATTTGCGTCAGTATATTCGCCACCACGATCAGTGCGCAGATATCGGATTCTGCGGCCAAATTTGTTTGACGTGTATTCAAAATACTCTTTGAATTTTCCAAAAACCTCGGATTTCTCTTTAAGCAAATATATTGTCGTGAATCGTGAAAAATCATCGATAAATGTTAATACATAGCGCTTACCTGATGGTGTTTTCGTCTGCATGGGTCTACACAGGTCGCTATGGATTAACTGCAGTACTTCTGAAGAGCGGAATCTAGATTCTTTTGGAAAAGGTAGCCGTGTTAGTTTGCCCTTGATACATATTTCACAACTGGTTACACCCCCACAACCTTTTCCACATGTAGCCAAATCTATACCATCAGCTAAATTTTCCTTTTGGATTCTGTATATTGCATCCATGCTACGGTGACCCAAAATACGATGCCAGTCGTGAATACAAAAAACGCCTTTATTCGCCACGCAGTTAATGTGATTTCTTGTTCGCAACTTATACAAGTTATTTGTTACATCTGCCACGCCAATTTGCTTATCGTCTGCCGATCGTATGTCACATATACTACCTTTGAACGTGACTTTTATACCATTTTTAGTCAGCCTTTTTACAGATATTAAATTTCCACCTATTTCAGGCACATATAAAACGTTTTCAATCTTAACTTTAGAGGGGACTCCATTCATATCAATTGGATGTATATTGATGCTACCCCTGCCCGATGCAGCTAAAATTTGACCATTTGCCACAGACACGTTTTCGGTGTATGATTCATCAAAACTATCAAATAAATCACGATTACTAGCAATATGGCATGTAGCACCAGAGTCTACAATCCATTCGTCACCGTTTCTCGAACCAACAAAAAATAAATGTTCAAGAATATCGTCTTGCTCTACCATATTCGCCTTAGGTTTGCGCTCCTCTTTGTTTGCCTTCCACGTAGAATACTCCCTGCATTTACTTCGAATGTGGCCCTTCTTTTTACAAAAGAAACAAGTAATGCTATCACCATTCTTACGTTTAAAATTTGAAATCTTCAGAGCATCAACACCTCCTGTCACATCAACAACTTTATCACGCTCTTGCCTACGCCGGTACTCTTCTATAACTTTTGCACTAACCAATGACGGTGTTAAGTTCCTTTCATTATATGCTTCCAACGCCGTTATAAGACCATCGTAACTGTTTGGAAGCGACCCTAACATAGTAGCAGTCATTAGGAATTCCCACGTTATTGATGCACCGAATGCCACTAGTTTCTGAAATATCTCGTTTATTTGATTAATGTGCGTCTCCATATCGGTATCATCATTCGCCCTTTTCGTCATTACCTCACGCAGTAGTCTTACTTTCACCCCCGGAGAATCACGTTCATAATATTCTTTAAGAGCATTCCATGCATCCTTTGCATTTATTTTGTTACGTATATGATGAATTTGATCATCTCCAATGCAAAGGGCAATAGTCGCGTGTGCCTTCTGATCAGCTTTATTCCAGTCGGCAAAGTTTTCTGCAGGTCTATTATCTTCAATAGCTGTCCATAAACCTTCTCGCCTCAGAAGCATTTCAACTTTAAAACGCCAGTTGAAATAATTTGTGGAAGTCAATTTGGGCATTTGGTAATTTGCACACGAATTAGCCATCTTATTACTCGAATGAAAAAACAGGAGCTTTAATCTTTATCAATCTTGGCAATCTCTGGGCCCATAACCTTTTGTTAGCAATCAAGGCCGAAAGAATCTTTCCTTTCTATTAAAACACTTGATATTTAGATTTAATATATTTTATTAAGTGTTAAATTCAATAATTATTGAGAGACCGGCTCTAAAACGTTGCTGTGTATCAAAACAATTTTGTATAAAAAGGGTAGAGAAAAGGAAGTAAAAAGAGAGATCATAAATCATGGATAACTATTCAACAGCTGTAATATTTATCGATCACAACCAGAGACGGGAACTTATGTTAAATATGAAATGTTAATTACTATAACTCAACAAAAACAGTACATGCATATTGTAGTGAAATTGAAACTCTTACAAAATCACTGGAAGGAGCATAAATTGCGGATGGGTTAACACCAGAAATATCAAATAAATATGCCACACAACATGCTGTAAAAGCTATGACTGCACCATAGACAAAGTAAAACTAATTATGGAAGCAGGAACCTTTAATACAATGAATGAAGCAGTCAGCAAATTCGTCAATAGTTGTACCGAAGCCACAGGTCAACAAAATGTCATACTATATTCTGGGGACCCAATAACAAATACCGTGGCAATAATACACGATTCCATGGAAGAAAAAATTTCCCACGCAATAATAATAACAACAATTACAATAATAATTACAAAAGAAACCGTCAAAGATATACCAATAATCGTAGGAACAACAACTACGTAAGAGCGACGGAATCAAACCAAAATGATTCGGAAAACTCCGAACTTCCCCTAAGACCAATTCAGTAAATATCTATCATCTTAACCTCAACCTAAGTTTCTTTATTAATGTTCAACTAAACAACACTGACACTACACTCATACTTTTGGTAGACACTGGTGCTGATATTTCATTAATAAAATCAAAATTTTTTAAATTAAACAAAATAAATACTAATGACACAACAATTTTTAGTGGAATAGGACAGGGCAATATAAAATCAATAGGAAGTACATTTTTTGATTAAAAGTTGAAAAATTTTTAATACCACATAAATTTCAAGTAGTACACAATAACTTTCCGATACCATGCGATGGGATCATTGGAATGGATTTCTTGAAGAAGTATAATTGCATGTTGGATTTTAACAAAAACAATGATTGCCTTATCCTAAGACCATTTAATATATCACACACAATCAATATACCAATTAAAAATAACAATAGTGAAATAACTTTACCACCAAGATGTGAAATAATACACCAAGTAAAATTTAACAACCCAAACAATGAAATACTAATTCCTAATCAAGAAATTGCACCAGGCGTCTTCATCCCAAACATAATACGAGTAGTAAACACTGACAGAGCGCATTCATTCGCCTTTTAAACACTAATAACACGCATACCAAAATCAAAAAAGATACCATACAAACCTAAAACATCTCTGATTATGATATAATAAAAGAAAATTTTTACCAAAATATATCAAGAAAATCAGAAATACTAAAAATTTTGCAGAAAAATTTCCCGGAACAATTTAAAAATACATTAACGGAGTTATGCTCAACATACAGTGATGTTTTCGGTTTAGAATCAGAAAAAATAACAATAAATAATTTCTATGAACAAAAGTTAAGAATAAAGGATAAAGAACCGGTATATATCAAATATTATCGTATACCACATGCAAGTTATATGTGCAAACCCTACAGATGAAACTATAAACCAGCCAATGTCTATAAGAAATTTGTAAACAAATTTCTTTTGTTCTTGTTTTTGTTTAGTTTTGTATCCAACAAAAAATTGTTGTTTGAAATCACCAAATGGTTAATGTAAACAAAACGTTTGCAGGCCATTGGTTGGTTTTATCGTATGATTTGTCACTGAGCCACTCATTAAAGATGCCTTTGTTCTAAATTGCAGAATCGGCATCTTTATAGAAAATAGGAATGTATTAGTAATAAAACACAAAATATCTTTAAGTAGATTGTAAGAAATTTTAATTCAATAAAAGTAGACTTATTTCATACTTCAAAGAATGAAGTTATAGTTTCATTTAATATTTTTGAAAAATCTCTTAAGGATAAATTTTAAAATAATTTAAAATATCCCTTAAGAACGAAACTGGCGCAGTCAACGGTAGGATCCTAAGTGAAAAATAGGATCACGAATCTATTTTTTTTTAATTAAAATAAAATATCCTTTTTTTTAAGAACTTAAATAAAGTGTTTAAGAGATTTTGAATAAAATTTTGTGATAAATATTTCTTTTTTGCCAATAACAACGCAGCCAAAGAGCGTTGTCATTGCATATAAAAAGAAAGGAGAAAAAAAAGAAGAAGATTGTTTCTGCCATTTAACAACGCGGCCAAAGCGTTGGAAGGAAGGAAGGAAGAAGCTGGTGCGGCTTATGCGCCAGACAGTAGCAACAACCTCATCAAGAACAACGGCAAATGCAACTTCATCAAGAAGACTACAACTACAAATTCATCAAGATCAACAAAAGAAGCAAATTCATCAAAAACAAAGCAACAGCAGGGAGAATAAGGTATAGCCCTTTGAATTTAGTTTTGTGAAAGTTAATCGTTTACGAAAACTATATAAGTAATCGAAAAGAAATAAAATTAGGTTTGAATAAAATGCTTTAAAGAAAATAATTTTCAACTTGGTTTGAAAAAAGAGAAGATTTGGAGATAGAAAGGATATATGTATATATACAAAAAAAAGATTTTTCTTTGTGCGAGTGAAATTTTTTTTTATTATTTAAATCCTAACTAATGTATGTACAGGGAAAGAAAAAAAAATATTTTTTTTTTAGTGTTAATTAATTGAAATTTTTAAGAATATCATCTAAGAAAAGAAAAAAATAAAAGGGGGAAAGAGAAATAGATTTTTTTTTTTTTTTTTTTTTTGTAAAGTTTTTCAATACTTCGACAAGTATGGCTCTGACACTAACAGACGCGAAGCCCGAAATTTGCCTTCATTTAGTGGTTCGTCAGAGTACACTCTGACAAATTATTTGAGAGATGTTAATACCGTAATATCTCTGGTTTCCGATGAACACAAACCCACTATCAGATCTGTTTTGGCAAATCGCCTACAGGGAAAAGCTCTTAAGGCTGTCGAGCCGCTACTGGCCCCAACATGGGAGCAAATAATAGTAAAACTAAGAGAAGAGTTCGGAGTTAGAGAGTCGTTTCTTAATCTAAGAAACGATGCAATGAACGTAAATGCGTTCACTATTGAGGAGCTTCACAGCAAATTAGATGAAATTTTGAATCTTATGAACACAAAATACAGCCTTAATCCAGAGAATAACGCGATGTTCTCTCCAGATATAAATCAGCGTATTATTTTTGATATATATTTAAATTTTTTAACCCTCAATATTAAAACTTTATTAATCCAGAACAATATCACTACCATAAGTGGTGCATATTCGTATTTTATAGCAAACAACTTAATGAAAGATGTTCATATTCGAGGAAGTTCTCGTTATAAGAATAAAAGCCTTCAAAATGATAGTTACAAACAAAAATTTGTTAGTAGAGACAATTATAATAGAAATGTTCAGGGAAGTAATTCAAATCAACACAATAATTTCCAAAGGAATAATTCTAATCAAGTCAGAAATAGTAATTATTATGATAATAATAGAAACAATTCAAATCAACATAATAATTTTCAAAGGAATAATTCTAATCAAGTTAGAAATAGTAATTATTATGACAATAATAGAAACAATTCAAATCGATATAATAATTTTCAAAGGAACAATTCTAATCAAGTTAGAAATAGCAATAATTACAACAATAATATACAGCCCCAACCTATGGAAGTAGACAATGTGAATATAAGCCAAAATTTTCACATGCCGCCTCAGGATCCCAACTACCAATAGCCATACTCACGATTAATAATATTAAGGTTAAATGCCTAATAGATAGTGGTGCAGCCACTACTCTGGGCGACTATGGGGTGTTTGGGGGGTTGTCTTCAAGAAGAAGAATGCAGAATGTAATACAGTTGAAGTAAAGTCTTCACTGGCAAGAGATTAGTTGATGAAGAGGTAATAGTTGATGTTCCTTTCGAATTTAATGCCACAAATGAAACAATGTCTATTAAGCTGATCGATCTGAGAGATAGGGCTTTTGATTGCATTATTGGCAATAATGTTTTGATACCTATGGGTGTCTTAATTGATTTTAAGAATATGAGACTTTTGGTTAACAATGTCGAGGTATTCCTTTATCCAAGGGCAGTCGATGTAAGTTATGATAGGATTCCAATGTTGGAAATACAGAATATAGATTTTGGTAACATTGAAATGTCAAAACATTTAAATGAAGAAGAAAGAAGTAAATTGGAGAGGTTTTTGTGCAGAAACAAAGATACCTTTTATCAGATGGGTCAAACTTTGACCACTACTAGTGCGGTAAAGCATAGTATAATTACAACATCGGATAAACCGGTGTATTCTAGAATATATAGATACCCAAAGACACATGAAAAATAAATTGAAACTCAAGTAAAGGATATGTTAGTCCAGGGAATTATAAGACCGAGTAAATCGCCTTATAACTCACCCTTATGGATAGTACCTAAGAAAATGGATAATGAGGGTAAACAGAAATGGCGTATAGTAATAGATTATAGGGCACTTAATAATATAACTGTGGATGATAAATTCCCTATGCCAAACATCGACGCTTTATTCGATAAATTAGGTCGAGCGCAATATTTCTCGACTATTGATCTTGCGAAAGGGTTCCACTAAATCCGGATGGAAGACAGGGACATTGAGAAGACAGCTTTCTCCACTCCCATGGGACATTTTGAATACGTCCGAATGCCATTTGGATTGACTTTTTCAACGTATGATGAACTGCGTGTTAAGAGATCATATCAATAAGAACTGTGTCATCTATATGGATGATATATTGGTCTTCTCGACTTCTTTGGAGGAACATTTAGACAGCCTATCCAAAATATTTTCTGCTTTGGATAGACATAATTTGAAGGTACAAATGAATAAATGTAATTTTCTCGCTAGACAGACTCAGTTTTTGGGTCATATAGTTACGGCAGATGGCCTAAAACCTTGCCCATCGAAGGTTGAGGCAATTGGTAAAATGAAGATTCCAGACACAGTAAAGAAAATAAAATCATTTCTGGGCCTAACCGGCTATTACAGAAAGTTTATAAAAAACTATTCTTCGGTTGCAGGACCCATGATTAAATACCTCAAGAAAGGTGCCAAGATTAATATTGGTGATATCGCCTACATTGAGGCTTTTGAAAAATTAAAACGGATCATTACTGGTCCACCAATATTGTCCTATCCAGACTTTAACAAGAAGTTTGTGCTCACCACAGATGCCAGTAATATGGCACTGGGAGCAATATTAAGTCAAGATAATAGACCGATTTGTTTTGCAAGCAGAACTTTGAACGATCACGAAAAAAACTATAGTACCATAGAGAAAGAACTCTTGGCTATAGTATGGGCGACGAAATATTTTCGTCCCTACCTTTTTGGTACGAGGTTCTTGGAGCGTACTGACCACCACCCTCTAAAGTGGTTGGCTTCATTAAAGGAGCCAAATTCCAGATTGATTAGGTGGAAGATCACATTAGGTGAATACGAATTTGATATTGAATACGTAAAAGGAAGGGATAATAAAGTGGCGGATTTTCTTAGTAGAATGGAACCTGATAATAGCCCTGAAAACTATGATATGAAATCATTGTTTGAAATATCCGATGATATCACAACGGTACATAGCCAACAAGAAGATGATGGTAGTACCAACTTCTATATAAGCGAATCGATCGTTAATAAATATAGAATTCAAATAAGAATTCTAAGGACTAAAAGAATGGAACAAGAAATTTTATACAGAAAATATAAAATTATATATGTATGCGAAAATGATATACGAAATGATCATTACTTGAATGATCTGTTTCGAAGAACTTTGAATAAAGGAAAGGTCGGCGTATATTCCGAACTTCCAAACAATTTATACAACGTGGTCCAAGAGAAATTAATATCGTTGTTTGGAGGTAGCCGTGATTTGAAATTTGTAAGATGTACAAAATTAGCAACAGATTTGCTTAATGAGGAGGAAATGTTCAGAGAAATTGAAAGAGTTCATACTAATACAAACCATAGAGGAATACTGGAGAATTTTGAAGAAGTTAAGTTTTCTTATTTCTATCCCAATTTAATTAAATATATAAATAAATTCATAAACTCGTATAGAATCTGCAACGAGAATAAGTACGATAGAAATCCATATCGTAAGCATTTTGGTGATACTGTAACCCCTGATAGACCGAACATGATCGTCCATATGGATATATTTCAAGTTCATAGAACTTGTTTTCTTACCACGATTGACAGATTTACGAAAATGGGCTCCGTGCATAAGATAACGGATAAGAATATGTGTACTATTAGAGTCAAGATACAGGAAAGGATTGCATTACTTGGCAAACCAGAGTTGTTGATAATGGACAACGAGTTTAATAATGCTTTAATAAGATTGTTTTGTGCGGATAAAAATATTCAAACGCACTTTACAACTGCAAATTCTCACACAGGCAACTCCGATGTAGAGAGAATGCATTTGTCTCTTTTGGAGCACATCAGAATTTTGAAACGAAATAACGAAGACATTGATATAGAGGAATTGGTTATTAGGGCAGTGGGTTTTTATAATGCTACTATTCATTCCACAACAAATGTTAAGCCCATTGATTTTCTGAATCGTTCCGACATAGATTATCGAAAGATTGCTCAGTACATGAGCAACAAGAAAAAGAAAGCGATTATTCGGATAAATGCGAAAAGGGGAAGAGTTCCCGAATATGATAATCGAGACTTGTACATGAGAAATCCACAAGCTCAGAGACAGAAAACCGCTAAGAGATTTGTTAAATATAATTCTAACAATCCTAATAAAATGGACTTGGCAAATATTAAAAGGCCTTTAAAAACCTTTCCAGGTAATCATGAGGCCGGAAATCGTACTAGTTCTGGTGCTCCGATTAATTTCATGCGCTGAGTCGGCAGTCGAAGTAAAAAACATCGAGACACAGGCAGGATATGCCGTTTTGCGGGGTGAACCTGTTGACCTCATCAGTGGTTTCTCGGAGTTGATTCATGTCATTGACATACAGGATATTGGAGATACCATCCACAAATTAAAGACAAGCGTATCCCACAGTTTTATTGTAAAGGAGGGCTGGTTAATTTTGAATCTTGATAAAAAGATTAAAGAGTTGGAACATTCCCTACAAACATTGCAAATTCATACAAAGGTTAGATATAAAAGAGCGTTGATTGATGTTGGAGGTAGAGTTATAAATTGGCTTTTTGGTAGCATGGATGATGAAGATAGGTTAAGAATTGAAAACCATTTTAAAATGGTGGATTTTAATCAGAAAAATATTATTGATAATATGAACAAGCAAGTGAAGATAAATAATGAAATGCAGAGTTATTTACAGAATATAAGATTGGTAGTAGAACAAAATAAAAATTGGTTTAATAAAACGTACACGGGGGCGATCGAAGAAAATTTGAGAATAACAAAATATAATAATTTCGTCTTGTTGATTAATGAAATAAGAAATAAAATTGAACAAGTACAGGAAAATATTGTAATGTCTAAATATGGTATTGCCAGTAGATTCTTTTTGACAAATGATGAGATTGACCACTTTGATATCGATAATCTAAAGCTAAAATATATGAGAGGTAGTATGGGATCCATGGGTGACAGATTGATAGTTTTTGTCCTAATGATACCCGAGTTCGTTGAAAAGGAATATAGAACGGAAATAGTCGTACCCATACCCGCACAAAATTATATGCAATTGGATATTGAAATGACAGACTGTTACTATTGAAAATATAACATATTTGATAGAGGAGGAAAACGTGTTGCATAAGATGAAGGTGGTGGATCCTTGTTTGTCGAACGTTTTGAAGAACAATTATAGAGAGTGTGGTAAAATTAAGAAGACCGAAAAATCGGTAATTGAATTTGAAATCGGAAATTTATTGTTAACAAATGTAAACGCTACTCTGTTTGATGCATGTACTAATTTCTCATATCCTTTGAAAGGAAATTATATTGTAAACTTTAAAGATTGTGAAATTGATATAGATGGATTTAAGATAAAAAGATTCGAAAGTAAATTAAATATGATCATTCCAAATTTTAATGTTTTGCCTAGTAATATAACGGAAAAGTTGCCCGAAATCAATTTCACTAATATAAATGAAATCGAACAAACATTTGTAAAAATGCAAAATAATCATAATTTTTATATACTTTATGCATTGTTTTTTATATCTATATTATATTACATATTAAGTAAAATAAAAAATTGTAACTTTATTCGAAGGGACTCGAATCTTAACGGAGGGAGAGTTATATGTGCAAACCCTACAGATGAAACTATAAACCAGCCAATGTCTATAAGAAATTTGTAAACAAATTTCTTTTGTTCTTGTTTTTGTTTAGTTTTGTATCCAACAAAAAATTGTTGTTTGAAATCACCAAATGGTTAATGTAAACAAAACGTTTGCAGGCCATTGGTTGGTTTTATCGTATGATTTGTCACTGAGCCACTCATTAAAGATGCCTTTGTTCTAAATTGCAGAATCGGCATCTTTATAGAAAATAAGAATGTATTAGTAATAAAACACAAAATATCTTTAAGTAGATTGTAAGAAATTTTAATTCAATAGAAGTAGACTTATTTCATACTTCAAAGAATGAAGTTATAGTTTCATTTAATATTTTTGAAAAATCTCTTAAGGATAAATTTTAAAATAATTTAAAATATCCCTTAAGAATGAAACTTGCACATAAAGAAGAGATAGGTCAAAAAGCTAATAGATGATCAAATTGTAGAGCCTTCATACTCTGAGTACAACAGTCCATTATTACTCGTACCAAAGAAATCACTGCCCAATTCCGACAAGAAGAGATGGAGACTTGTCATAGACTACAGACAAATAAATAAAAAACTAATTGCAGATAAGTTTCCATTACCTAGAATGGACGATATTCTCGGCAGAGCAAAATATTTTTCTTGTTTAGATTTGATGTCAGGCTTTCACCAAATTGGCTTGGAGAACAAATCCAGGGACTTAACAGCATTTTCAATAAACAATGGGTCATACAGATTTACTAGATTACCGTATGGTTTAAAAATAGCTCCAAATTCGTTTGAAAGAATGATGCCACTTGCATTTTGTTGATGACAAAATATTATATTTTATAGGATAAAGTATTTTATTTTGTAAAGTTTGTTGAGAAAACCCCAAACAAAAGAAGACAGACCAGTGAATAAAGCCATACGATCCAATAGCCATCGAAACTGGGGAGTTTGCTTCATAACCACGCCACAGAGCCACATGAAAATGTAGAATACCCAAAGGTGACAGTTTAATTTGGCCACTTACATAGTACCAAGGTACTATGTAAATATCTGTTGGACCTTAACTCGGTGATCGTGTAATGAACGACTGCCATTAAAGCATATTGCGATTTATTGTAAAAATATCCAATGTCTAACATTTTTAATTACACTGTGCAACAGTGCAAAAAGTGCAAGGTCGTGGCTATATGGGTTCGATTCTACTATCAAATTGTAGTAAAGCCCTATACTCAGTTTGGCCAATTTGGTGACTGTTTTGTTTTTATGGACCTCCAAAGTTTCCCAATATTGCCATGATGCCCAAAAAAAGGTGTCATCAGTTTTTGCCAAATAGCTAATCAGCACTTAAAAATATCGCTTAATTATGTTCGGCAAAAATGTAGCCAAGAGTAGGTTGAATATTTTTTGCCAAAATTTTGTGACAAAATGTATTTTATCTTATAGTTTTTTTTAAGAAAGTTAATGAACAAAAAATTTATTTTTTCAATTTTTTGATCATAACTTTTAGGAAATACTGATTTTTCGTACACTATCGGCCATGTGATGGAAACCGCTTATCGTATGAAATTAGCGTTTTCGATTTGAAGTCACAAAATTGGTATGCTGGAGATCGAAATCGCAAAGAATTTTTCGATTTCAAATCACAAACCATTGCCTAAGTGACTAGTGTGCGAACTTCTCTTATTTACTAAAACTAAATGCTCAAAGCCTAAAAATTTTTTGTAGAATTAAAATTTTCTTTGTTTTTATTTATTTGCTGACAAAGAAAAATAAAATTTCAATTATTTTTTGATATAAAATTTTAAAATTAAAATCCCAATGATTACACGGTGCGACAGTCCAAAGGTCTTGCCGAGTTAAAGAAGAATCCATTAGTGAAATATGCCGGACACCTCCAAAATCCGGATTTACCTTTAAAAAACCGATTTTTTTACGTTTGCGCACTTATAAACCTGTAATTTTTTTGATATTGATCAATTTCCTACTAGATTTGGAAAGAAGAAACTGAGATCTGTCGAATGATATATAATTTATATAAGGAAACTTGAGAAATTTGGGTGTTATCGTCGAGCAAACACAAATTTTTTAGATTTTTCAAAAAATTTTCAAATTTTGTGACGTATTTATACATTATTTTATTAAGAAACTATAATACTATTTTGATCATAACTTTTAGGAAAAAAACGGCTGTTCACATTTGACTCACCAATTTAAAAGAAAGCAAAACACACCAAAGAGTAATATAACACAGTGGTACAAAATTGAATGAAATAGAAAAACCTGGGGAGTGATATGTTTTTCTTGTAGGTTTTGTCGAGTTAAAGAAGAATCCAATAGTGAAATATGCCGGACACCTCCAAAATCCGGATTTACGGTTACGTTTGCGCACTTATAAGCCTGTAATTTTGTTGATAATGATCCAATTTTCAATTTCTTACTAGATTTGGAAAGAAGAAACTGAGAATGATATATAATTTATATAAGAAAACTTGAGAAATTTGGGTGTTATTGTCGAGCAAACACAAATTTTGTAGATTTTTAAAAAATTTTCAACTTTGGTGACGTTTTTACACATTATTTTATTAAGAAACTATAATACTATTGAATTTATTCAAAAAGTACGTTTACAATGCATATTTGAGGTTGAAAATAGATAAGCAATTGACTGAGTTATTTAACTTTTCATGAAGACAAAATTTTTACCGAAATGCCTGCACAATGTTTTTGTGTTGTTTTTATGAACCTTCTATTAGGTTACAAATCAATTACAAAAAATTTGTAATGAGAGTTTTAGTCATTCAAAAATATTGTTTTTTTTCGTGTTCTTTTTATGCACTTTCTTTAAAATTACAAATCACTGTTAGCCTACACAACTTAGAATTACAACAAATATTTGTAATGAGAGCTTTACTCATGTAAAATTATTGTTTTTTCTTTTAATATGACGGTTTGTTAATGTCTTCTTTTTCACTTTGAATCTGTGTATTTAAAAAAACGTTTGCAACTTAATAAAAATCGTGTGCAATTTAAATTAAAATTAAATAAAAAATGTGTGACAATCGTAACAAATTTTGCTATATTTGTGGCTTAAGGTCACTGTTTTAAAACGCGCAAAAACATTAAGTACGAAAATGTTGTAACTGTTACAAAACCGATACCTGTAATTTATGATCTACCAACAACGAGCAAATCTGTCGATGTAACAGAAAAAGATTTTGAACAAGAAGAGTTCCTTCCATCCAGATCTACAACAACGGAGCGGTATTTTTTGTCAAAAGCTGATTTCGACGATCTTGTTCGCGATTTACACTTGTCAAAGCGGCAATCTGAAGTCCTCGGGTTGCGATTAAAGTAGTGGAATTTGGTGGAAAAAGTGACCAGACTGGGTTACTTGAAGAAAGTTTTAAGACTAGTTCCAATGACAGTGATCTCGTGTATTGCATTGATGTACCGAAACTATTTTCAGCATAAAATCACAATTATAATGCAGATGAATGGCGACTTTTCATTGATGGTTCATGTAAAAGTAAGTTTTCTTATAAAAATGTATGACTTTATTTTTATTAATTTAAGATTTGTATCTAGGCTTAAAAGCTGTTTGATTGCATAACCAAAATCAATTACCTTCCGTTCCAATCGCATATGCGACTAATACAAAAGAAACTTACGAATTGATGAAAAATATACTAATGTTTGTTAGCTATACCACTCATAAATGGAAAGTCGTCGCTGACTTAAAGGTTTTGACAATTTTATTTGGTATGCAAGGGGGTTACACAAAGTATCCGAGATATCTTTGTGAATGGGATAGTCGTGCAACGAATCGTTATGATCGCAAGGTACGGCCATGTCGCGAGTCACATAGAATAGGCAGGAAAAACATTTTAAATTATCAATTAGTTAAAGCTGAGGACGTTATTCTGCCACCACTGCATCTTAAACTGTGATACATAAAACAATTTGCAAAAAAATAAGATGTAAACGGCGACGCTTTTTGTCATCTCAAAGCGGTGTCCCAAAACTAAGTGAAGCCAAAATAAAAGGAAGTATTAATTAATTTGTTTACATTTCTAGTACGTTTTTATCTGTTTTGATAACTTTTAGGTATTTTTGTTGGACCTCAAATTCGATCATTCATAAATATTCATTTTCTGCATTCGCATTTGGACTTTTTCCCACATAACCCGGGCCAGTTCAGTGATGAACAAAGCGAACATTTTCACCAGCAAATGGCAACTACTGAAAAACGCTTTGAAGGAAAAAATAAGATAAAAATGATTGCAGAATATTGCTTGCCACTTAAACGAGAAACTGATGCTGCTGATTTAAAAAAACGGTCAAGCAAACAATTTTTAAGTTAAATAACCAAAAATAAATAATTGTATAACATGTTTAAAAGTTTATTTTCAATAGTATTATAGTTTCTTAATAAAATAATGTATAAATACGTCACAAAATTTTGAAATTTTTTGAAAAATCTACAAAATTTGTGTTTGCTCGACGATAACACCCAAATTTCTCAAGTTTTCTTATATAAATTATATATCATTCGAAAGATCTCAGTTTCTTCTCTCCAAATCTAGTAGGAAATTGATCAATATCAACAATTACAGGTTTATAAGTGCGCAAACGTAAAAAATCGGGTTTTTAAAGGTAAATCCGGATTTTGGAAATGCCTTGAGCATTTAGTTTTAGTAAATTAGAGAAGTTCGCACACAAGTCACTTAGGCAATGGTTTGTGATTTGAAATCGAAAAATTCTTTGCGATTTCGATCTCCAGCATACCAATTTTGTGACTTAAAATCGAAAACGCTAATTTCATACGAAAGCGTTTTCCATCACATGGCCGATAGTGTACGAAAAATCAGTATTTCCTAAAAGTTATGATCAAAAAATTGAAAAAATAAATTTTTTGTTCATTAACTTTCTTAAAAAAAACTATAAGATAAAATAAATTTTTGTCATAAAATTTTGGCAAAAAATATTCAACCTACTCCTGGCTACATTTTTGCCGAACATAATTAAGCGATATTTTTAAGTGCTGATTAGCTATTTGGCAAAAACTGATGACACCTTTTTTTGGGCATCATGGCAATATTGGGAAACTTTGGAGGCCCATAAAAACAAAACGGTCACCAAATTGGCCAAACTGAGTATAGGGCTTTACCACAATGTGATAGTAGAATCGAACCCATATAGTTACGACCTTGCACTTTTCAAAAGGTCTTCATTTGTCGCATAGTGTTATTGGTTTACAAATTCGTTCCACCTACAGTACAATACGCATATAAGAAACTGGCTTATAAGAAAAACTCGGTTATAAGAAAGCCATCTTCAAACACCATGCACATTTGTGTATGTATGTATGTATGTATATCTGCGTGCTAAATAATCCTCATATAAGAAACTCGCTTATAAGAAAAACTCTTCTATAAGAAACAAATTCTGAAGAAAAATTATACTCATTCCATAGAAAATGGTACGTCTACATATAAAAAAGTAGTATATATTCTCACAATTGATTTTTTTTAACCTCGTTTAAAATAGATTTTTTTTGTGTATAATTTACAATTATCAAAAGTGAAGTGGAATCATCTGTTTTGTTTTTGTTATGTTTCTATCTATTGTTGTGTACTTACATATTTATATTTGTACGACAAATAAAAGAAATTTAGTACAAAATAATGTGTAGTATTTATTATTAAACAGTTTTATTTCAATTATATATTTCTATTGGAAATTTTTTACATTCTGTTACTGAAAATATAAGAAAATATCTTTCTTATATGCGTGTCACAGATATAAGAAAGTATTTTCCTATATGCGTGTTTTCTTTTAAGAAAGCTCGCATGTAAGAAAGAAAATCGGTGCATTTTTAGACTTTCTTATATGCGTATTATACTGTATTATAAAATTAATTTTTGCAATACGTAGTAAATACATGTGTATTTACTAGTGATGTGCCGAATGTGTGTTTTTAATATTTAAAAATTCGAATATCTGAAATTATATTCGTGAACGAATATTATAAGTAAAATTTAGTTGGGTTTCCATTAACGTCGGTAAATTGATGGATGAAAAAGATCTTCATAATAAAAATATGCAAATATTTTAAGCGATAAAAACACAAATGTCTGTAACAAATACTATACGTCAACGGTCCAGACAAATTGAGCCGAACATGCTGTGCCATAAATACCGTGTAACCACATTGCACATAACTAGACTTGGGTCAAAACGTTCATTCGCTCATCTTACATAAAAACTTATGATCAATCCAATGTAATTTAGATGAGTTTGATTCTAGATTTTTCTCTAAAACGGGCGAATGAAGGAGTCCCACCCAAGTCTTGGTACGAGTATCTAATGTGGTTACAAAAAAAATCAATGTTGTAACCAAATAGAAAGGTAGTTAATGGAAAATGTATCTTTTGTGTCTGATGTCATCTGAAAAGGATAATTCAGTCCAAAATGGCCAGTAAGAAAACCAGTGACCAGTCGAAGGTCGCACCCGCTAAATTCAAGGACACCCTTGAACAGAAAGAGTTCCATAAACGCTTTTGCTTGGAGAAACTATCCAAGTCTCCTGGAATGCAATCACTGTCCAGCCTATTTCCCAAAAGGCCTGTAGGCCCTTAAAATGACTAGCGATGGTACGTTTAGCTAATTCATACGCTACGTCGTTGTTCTTATGTCCGCTGTGACCAAGTATCTAAATTAAAGAAATCTTATTTCTTTTCGATAGTCTCTGCAGTGAGTGAAAGCATTCCAAAACAAGTTTATTATAAAACTCCTATGAGAGAAGATCCCTCTGAGCAGCCTGACTATCTGAAAAGACATGCGCATCCTTGACTCCCTTCTGAGATGTAATAGCGCGATTGCCAGAATCTTGAGCTGGCACTGTAGCCACACTGTAGCTCATTTGTTCGTAGTCACAGGCAATCTCACATTGGGTCTACAGACTCCAGCGTCTACCCGTTCTGCTGTTTTTCGTCCGCCCTTATCTCACCTTAAACTCTATGAAACGACTACTGCAAGCAGATGTGAGAGCAAGTCGTTGACGACTGTCCACCCTGTGCCTCTGTATACCCACAGGTAACCTACTAGACGGAGCATCCAGACCATTTAATATAATTTTTGTTTTTAAATTGAAATAAAGTAACTTTTTAATGTTTTTTTTGAGCCTTTACTAATTTATTTTTTTTTTCCTCGACTGTATAGAACTTCTCTAATTTGAACTTCTATTATTTGAATTTTCCATAAGTTGAAGCAAATTCCGTGGCAACAGCATCTAGGAGAGAAATTCCACTAGACTTTACTTCTATAACTTGAACTTCTATAACATGAATTCCTCCATAAGTTTGATTTAAAAATCGATAGATTTAATTCGATGTTTGAAAGTTCATTATAGAACTAGAATTTTAAAAGAAGCTATAGTTCGTATTGAAAAAAATATTTAAACACGATATTAATGTACTAGAATGCATTCACCATTTATCAAGAGCTTAGGATATTGATGTTACTAGCCAGACAATATCGAACTGCTTTACACAGTGTGGGTTTGGTCAACATTCAATGTGGGACAAAGAGGATGACATTCCTTTAGCATTATTAAATGGTTTTGATGACAACGCAAATTTTTTAAATGATAACTATGAAGTTTGGCTAAACTTAAATGGCATAAAATCCACAAGTTGTACTGTTCAAGATTTTCTGGACATTGGTAGTGAATTGATAACTTCTGATGAAGATATTATTGAAGAATGTACCGCCGAATCTGAAACGCAGTCTGGAGAAATAATAGATAGCGATGAGGACGAAGTTGAGGAAAAAAATTAAGCAACTATCCAAACAAGTTATAAAAGAATCATTTGAAAATTTTAAATGCATTCTTAAACACAAATGAAAAAGCAAGAGATGACTACTATAAAGCACTGCACAAATTATAATCACTTTTTGCTCAAAAATCAGTCAAAATTTACTCAATATTTTAGTATATAGTATCATAATGTATTAAAATTTGCTCCTGTTAAAAATAAAAATTAATTGCTGTTAGAAATAACTGTTTTTTCTTTCTATTTGGAACATTTTTAAATGTGATTCTCAAAGCTGAAGTCTCCGTAAGTTGAAGTTTTTTTTTCGGGATAATGGTGATTCAATTTATAGAAGTTCGACTGTAACATATTCGAGCAATAGTCTAGAAGGCGAATACGAATGTGAAAATCTAAAAATGAAAAAGTAGATTTTACGAAACCCATATGATTTTCTTTCCATTCAAAAAGTTTTCTGATTTATAACAGGTTAATAGAACAGATGTTAGTACTAACCATGGTATAATAAATACAAGGTATTCCACTCTCTCTTTATTAAATTTATCGAGAATTTTTAAGTTTATTTTTAGAGTAAAATAAAAGAAGCTTTGCCACACAATGAAGTAGGCAACGTAGGGATTTTGTACACAAATGCGTATTTGAATTTTGTTGAAATATATTGCTAACAGTAAACTATTGTAGCTATTTGCACTGTTTGCATTTTAAACTGTAAATGATTTTATCCGAATAGCAAATATACTATTAAAACATTTAAAAGAACTCTCTATTTATGCATATACTCGTATATAGATATACATATCTACACAGAAAAAACGAAAGGAGCTGAACGAAATGTTCAGAAATAGTCAAACTGAATGCCTAGGCACATTTACTACGGCCCTTTAGAAATGCGTTCAAGTCTTTTAAGACCGAACGCATATGTTGCTTTTTAATACGCAGCGTTCAGTGCGTAAATATGGATTTTGTTTCGACTGAACGTAAAATGTATCAGAGAAAAGAAATTGCATATTCACTTTTATTGCCCATTCATATGTTCATTGCTTTTGCCGTTCATTTAACTGCACAAAAACATCAATGCACATGCTTGTATTTAACTCTCCATTTGCTTTGACTGTTTCTTTTCGCACTGCTTTTGTTATGCCAGCACAAGTTAATCAACCCTTACATTCATGCCACTTAAAAATTTTGAAAACAGCTCGAGACTCTGGCACGTATTCATTGCTGACCATCAGATTTCATAGTATTCACATGGTATTCACGGCATTCATGCATAAATAGAAGAAATAACCCAGCATACCATATGCGCTGTAAATGAGCTCATAAAGACTCTTTTGTCGGAACGCTGACGCTCATAATGAGTTCATAAAATAATCATAAACAGTCATAAAACGCTCATATTTGAGTGCCTTTTTCCACTAAACTGGTCACTCATGAAAGAGCTCTAAATTTTATGCATAAAAGAGTATTTTATGACTCTTTTTTTCAAAACGCATTCTGAGCTCTTATTCCAGTGCATAAAATAACATTTTTGAGCCTCATTTTGCGTGCATCAAAAACTCTAAATAGTATCCTAAAAATGACGAAAAACAGACAATTCAAAATAGGATTTTTTATTCAATAAGTTAACATACATATTTGTATTTTCTTTTCGGAATTTGTTTGAGCGAAGTTCACTTATTATTAATTTGCTTTCTTTTAAGCTTGCTCTTTTCATTATTTTAATTATGTATTATTTTTGTATTTATTATTAAATAACTCACAATTTTGTCTTTACGCTTCCAAAAATATTCACTAATGAATCAATTTGTGTAACTTCTTTCTTCTGCTTAGCTGGAATTTACCGTTATCTGTCAGTGTGCAGAAATTACTCATAAAAAGCACATAAAATCTATCGTTTATGAGCTCAGAAATTTACACGCAAGAAACACTCATAGAAAGTTATAAAATCGATCGTTTATGAGCTCAGAAATATGCACGCAGGAAACACTCACAGAAGCTCATAAAATCGCCCATATATGAGCTCATATATAAGAGCGCTCCGATAATGGTATGCTGGGAAGAAATAAAAAAAATCGTTGCTTGTGCGAACAAAAACCAAAAATTGTGCGTATGAATGTACGTATGTACATACATATGTGTCTGTTGAAATATAGACAGTGTTGCCAATTTTACTGATGTTGTGGTAGATTAAACGATTTTTTAACACACCAAAGTATCACTTTTTCTTTTAGTTTTGAATAAGGTGGTTAAAATGTATTTTTATACCCTCCAAAAAAGAATTTGTCATTCCGTTTGTAACGCATCGAAATATCCATCTCAGACCCCATAAAGTATATATATTCTTTATCAGTGATGAAATCTAAGACGAACTGAGCATGTCCGTCCGTCTGTGGAAATCACGATTCAGTCCAAACGAAAAGAGCTAGACTCTTGAAATTTAGCATAAATATATTTTAAAGCTTAGAGCAGGTTAAGTTCGAAGGTGGGCTAAATCGGGCAAGAGGGAAAAAAGTTCCCCTAAGAAGAACTAAACCAACCCAGAAAAAACATAATTTTTAAAGTTTTTTGGTTATTTTGTTAAGCAAATGATATATATTTATGTTAAATACGGTCCAACGCCTTAAACTTGGAGCCATTAAATAAAATAAAAATATTTTTTGACCCCGCCCACTTCAGTAGGCGTTATTATAGGCAAAAATAGCATAAAAATTTAACAAATTGTTTTACTTAAGCCTACATTCCTTAAAAATAACACTTTTAAGATTTAATGACGAAGCTGAGACGAAACCTGGTACTACTCTGCCCTACCCCCTCCTTCCCCTAAATGACCCTACCAAAAAAAAAAATTTTTTTTAATTTTGTATATAATCATCCCAAGCATTTATCTTTAGAGTTTTATGACTGCCGATTTCTGCCCTACCTTCCCCCCCCTTCTTCCTTTGCCCCCTAAATGACCCTCCCAAAAAAATTTTTTTTTTTTATATTTTGTATATAATCATCCCAAGCATTTATCTTTAGAGTTTTATGACTGACGATTTCTGCCCTACCTCCCCCCCCCCCTCTTCCTTTGCCCCCTATATGACCCTACCAAAAAAAAGAAATTTTTTTTTTTAATTTTGTATATAATCATCCCAAGCATTTATCTTTAGAGTTTTATGACTGCCTGTTGCTGCCCTACCCCCCTCCTCCCCCTTTGCCCGCTAAATGACCCTATTAAAAATAAATAAAATTTTTTTTTAATTTTGTGTATAATCATCCCAAGCATTTATTTTTAGAGTTTTATGTCTACCTGTTTCTGCCCTACCCCTTCTCCCCATTTGTCCTCTAAATGACCCTATCAAAAAAAAGAAATTTTTATTTTGTATATAATTATCCCATGCATTTATTTTTAGAGTTTTATGACAAAGGTGAAATGTTTCCCCCACAGCCCTTGCCAGAGCGACACCGCCAAAATACAGTTTTTATACCCTCCAAAGAGAATTGTGATGAAGTCTAACACGGTCTAGCAATGCCCATACGTTCTTCTGTGGAATACATGATATTGTATATTTTTGAACCCCGCCCCCTTTAGTGGGCGTTGACGTACGATATTATATAAAGGAACTCTGTCCCACCAAGTTAAACATTTCAAATTCACTTACTAAATATTTGGAGGGTATTTAAGATTCGACCCGGTCGAATATAACGTTTTTACTTGTTTTTAATACATTCATCGTCCATCTGAACAATTTCAAAAAAGTCAAATCTCCGATATTTTGGGAAATAGGTTTTTTCCCTACGGCTTTATGTTAACTAAAATAATTTCTTTGTTATTGTTGTATCGCTTATTAATACAAAGAAAAATAAGAAATAACTTTTAGCTTTGAGAGTTCAAAATGTATCAGGGTAGTACCACGGTATTTTCATGTGTGTACCAGAGGTCTCAGAAATGTATAACAAAATTTAATGGACACCTTTAACACATGAATGCGAGATGCTATATTTCCATACACATAATACTCTACCCCTGGTTTTCCTGGCATTTTTATATTCAAATATGACGTCACTTGTTGCATAAATAACGATCGTTTTATTACTGAAAGTATACTTAACTCTTTCACATTTCATTTGCAAAAAATCCAAAATGCAGCAAATTCTTGTAAAATAGCAGCATTTCTGTTGTTTTTTTTATTTTTATTGCTTGCACGCATAATGAAAATATTTTATTTAACAATTTTTATGACTAAATCTGTTTCTTTTGGTGCTGTTGCTGTGTACGGCGCGCACACACATTAATTTTATGAAGTTACGAAACACTTGAGGTATGATGCACAGTCCTGTACACTCAAGATTTATTTGTGTATAAAGTGAGGCATGCATACATTTTTCAATGTCGGTTTTTCCAATGTCGTTGATGTAAACTTGTGTGTACTGACGATAAAATATGTACACTATTTCGAACTCTGGTGTGTACTCCTTCTTATACTTTTCATTTTTTAAATTTCAGACAGTTTTTAATGTTGCTTTTTTAATCGGCTTTTCAGTAACTATTTAATATTGCAATTGTGTAGAGCGGGAAATTGGAAATAAAAATGCAGTGGGAAGAAATATTAGAAAAAATAAATTGCGGCGTTTTTAAAATAGTAAATAATAAAAATTCGAAAAGCAAGGTTTGGTCAGTTTTTTCCCTGATACAAAATGATCAAAATGAAATCATTAATGGATTTGTTTATTGTAAAAACTGTAATCGTTTATTTAAGTTTAATTTCAAACAAACATCCAATTTGGTAAGACACAAATGCTATTTAGAAGAACACATAGAAACTGAGTTAAGAAAAGTTAATAGCTGTGATAAAGATACCTTTGTTGATGCGTGTGCACAGTGGGTTGTAGAAGATTGTCGCCCATTTTCTGCCGTTAGTGGAAGTGGTTTTAAAAAACTCGCCCAGGGTCTAATAAATATCGGAACAAAATACGGAAACCATTTGAATATAACTGATTTAATACCAGATCCGCAAACTGTATCACATAAAGTTTCCAAGAAAGCAGAGGAAGAAAAGAATGAAATAAAAAACGAAATTAAAGAAGCAGTGGTGAATGAAATGGGATCTATAACTACAGATTTGTGGACGGACAACTACGTTAAAAGAAATTTTTTATCAGTTACGTTCCATTACGTAAAGGAATTGAAATTATCAAATATTGTTCTGGGAGTAAAATCCATGGATTTTCAAAAATCCACTGCAGAAAATATTCTCGAAAAGCTGAAATCTGTTTTAAATGACATTGACATTAATGAAATTGAAAAAATAAAATTCGTAACTGACAGAGGTTCCAACATTGTAAAAGCTCTGGAAAATAATACACGAATCAATTGTGCAAATCATCTTTTTAATAACGTGCTTAACTCCGCTTTCAATGATGCTGAAGAATTAAAGCCAATGTTGAAATCTTGCAAAAAACTTGTTAAGTATTTCAAAAAAAGTAATTTACAGCACTTGCTTGCAACCTCTTTAAAAAATTATTGCATTACTCGCTGGAATTCCCACCTTCATTTATTTAAGTCAATTTTAAACAACTGGGTTGCAATCCAAGAAATACTAACAAACAACGCAGAAGTACATAGAATTGCTGAAATTAACTTTCCTGTACTACTAGAATTGGTTGAACTCTTCGAAAACTTCGACAAAATAAGCAAAAAACTGCAGGGAGAAAACTATGTAACAATTAATTATGTATATTTATCAATCAATAGTCTCAAAAACATTTGCGCAGCTAAACCTTCCGACTCTGCGCCTGTAGCAAAATTGAAGGTTACCATTTTAAAGGAAATAGACAAAAAATGGATACCTAATGTAAGCACTTACCAATATGCCGCCTGTTTTTTGTTTCTACCAACCAATCGCGCTTTAGAGGAGGAAGTTTTAGGCCAAGTAAAGGAATTTTGCATATCACATATTTTAACTAATCAAATCCTACCACAGAAGAAAGCATTCTGGACGAATTTAACCGGTATTCTTCCTGCTATGTGAAGGCTGACATCAATTTCGATGTTTTGATCTGGTGGAACCATCATACGAACGATTTCCCCCGATTGTCAAAACTTGCAAAGAAAATTTTGGCTATACCTGCTAGTAGTGCTGCCTCCGAACGTGTTTTCTCCGCGGCAGACAATATCATTACCGAAAAACGAAATAGATTGTTACCTAAGTCAGTAAATAATATAATATTTTTAAATTCAAGCAAGCCTGAAGTAATACACTATTATTTATGTATCTACATTTTTAGTAAACTTTGTTTTTAAACCTATTTTGAAAATATAAAAAAAACTTAAATGTTGAATAAAAAGTACCTTAATATTTATTTTTTATTAGAAGGTTACTTAATAATTACCCTGTGCTACAGGAGAGATTGAATTAATTTTTTGTTTTAAACCTATGTTCGTAAATTAAAAAAATAAATGTTAAATAATAAGATCATTAATGTTTTTTATTACAGATTTAAAGTTAATACATGAAAAATATACAGAGGTTTCATATAATAGTGATTATGAAAATAATATTTTGATAAAAAACCATAAACTTTCTTATGCCACAATACATACCATCTTCTAAGCTGTTTTAAAAAATCGTTGAAATTATTTTAGCCCTTATGTTTCGAAATAACTATCGGCACGCTTTCGTTAACAATAGTTGACAACACTCATCCTACGTGCAATACTAAAATTCTCTTTTATGTGTTTTAATCTACTTCTTTGTACCCTTCATTCACAGCTATTCACAAAGATTCATGAATACAGGCGCGGTATTCATGAATCTTTGTGAATGCCAAACAATCAAGTTTGTAAAATAATATCAAAAATAAATATGAACACAAGACGACAGGAGCAGTTGTACCTTCTCGGCTATGATGCCTGCCAAATAATCGGTGCCAAATTGCCTACAAATGGTCAAGTTTTGCGTGTTTTATTTTACAATAACGAAAAGTAAAACTAGACTTGCGTGCTAGTGCTTCCCTTGTAGTGAAAGAGGTACAAGTTTTGTGGAACAAAGCACGAATACCACTTAGAGCTTTTGACAAATGTGTCTCAAAAGTTGAAGGTTTGTATTTAGAATGGAGGAACTTGCAAAAAAGTTCGAAACGCCGGACATTACTCCAGGAAAAACGCGAAAAAGACTTCGTAAATAAATTTGATGATTTGTTTGATGTCGCACATGCCGATGCATTGGATATTATCACTCTGGCAGAAGATAAGCTTTTTTTAACAAATCAAAGAAAACAGGGAAGACCTGGTGCAATGATAGGTTGTGACTGCAACTTGGGGAAAAAAGAAAAGGCGAAATCGCTTAGGGAAGAGAATAAACAACGTTTCCACGAGAAACATACAGTCGTATTGCGAGGTAAATATTGAAGGTGTTGTGCGATTTCAGTCATGTCTTCACTTGCAAGTCCTCAGTTTGAATCTATTATATTATTCTGCAATATTTCTTATAAAATTTTATAGATCAATGTGAAGCCGTTCAATGGCAATCAAGTGATGAAGAGACTATTGAAGATTGTGAAGTGCAACAAATTCCAGAGTCAGCATATGAAGTAGGTCCTAGTACTTCAAGAAAAAAACGAGGTAGACATAATTTTATCACACCAAAGCTTGTGTCAATATTAGATAGGTGTAAAGTAAGTGACCGTGACGCCGTTCGAATCGTTATAGCAACTGCGCAAGCATTGCAACATAACGTTAGCGATTCAATTATAAATTGCACTTCAATTCGCCGATCGCGTACAAAGTTCCGATTTGATGCAGGAAAAAGAATCCGCGAAACATTTAAAAACAAAGAAATTAAGGCGGTGACTGTTCACTGGGATGGTAAAATGTTGCCATCATTGATGGGTAGTGAACACGTCGATCGTCTGCCTGTAGTTGTATCTTTTAATGGAACAGATCAGCTACTCGGCATCCCAGCGATAACTTCAGGTACGGAAAGACAGCAAGCAACGGCTGTCTTTGACTTACTCAAAGATTGGGATCTCGATGAAAAAGTGGAAGCCCTGTGCAGCGATACCACCGCATCACACACAGGACGAATACAAGGCGCATGTGTGCTTTTAGAACAAACACTAAACAAAGATCTTCTGTATTATCCATGTCGTCATCACATATTTGAAATACTTTTACGGAGTGTATTTGATGCAAAAATATCAACATCTTCGGGTCCTAGTGTCAAAATATTTCATAGATTTAGAGATGCCTGGACTAAAATAGACAAAAGTAATTTTAAGTCTGGAGTTGAAGACTTACATGTGAAAAATGTTATTGGGGATACAAGGGAGATACAAGAGTTTACATTAAAGAGTTTAAAAGATATGTAACCACGGGAAGATTACAAAGAGCTTCTCCAATTGGCGGTAATTTTCGTAGGCGGGTCACTTCCAAATTTTTCATTTCGAATGCCTGGAGCGTTCCACCATGCACGTTGGATGTCCAAAGCAATATATAGTTTAAAAATTTACTTATTTCGGAACCAGTTCATTTTGGCTGACTGTGAGTTGAATGGAATTAGAGATATATGTGTTTTTATTATATTTAAAAGTTTGGATCAAAGCTGCCATTGTCGCAGAAGCTCCTAACCAAGATTTGAAATTGCTAAAAAGTTTATATCTTTACAATTTAGTTGATGAAAATTTAAGTCGGGAGTTAATTCGAAAATTCTGCAATCATTTATGGTACCAATCGCCAGAAATAGTAGCGCTTTCATTTTATGATACTCAAATTTCAAACAAGTCAAAACGACTCATGGTTGCAGCGCTAGATCGAGCCCATGAAGATGACAACAAAAAAATTACAATTCTTCCTCATTACATAGAGCAGTACGTTAATAAAAATATTGAAGATTTTATCTCGCAAAAAATTTTAAATTTTTTCAACCGATATTGTATCCCAACGGATTTTTTGAAGAAAGATCCTAGGGAATGGGAAAACGATAAATCGTATAAAATTGGCTTGGAAATGGTTGGTAAATTGAAAGTTGTCAATGATACCGCAGAAAGGGCTGTAAAGCTTATGGAAGAATACAATCAAGTTTTGTCGCGTGATGAAGAGGAGAAACAGTTCATAATGCAAATTGTAGCTGATTATAGGAAACAATATCCAAATGCGAACAAATCGGTTTTATTAAGCATATGAAATAACTTAAATTAATATAAATAAATGAAATTTATTTGTTGGTGGTTAAGCAATGTCTATATGCATTTCATTGGTGCTTTACCAAATCGTCAGTAGACTTTAACCACAGTTTTGAAAAGTTAAAAACCTCTTATCTTATTCATATACTTCCAACCACCAACAAATAAATTTCATTTATATATAGTATCATCAGTGCTCATGTGTTGTGTGTGTCACCACTTATTAGGTGGATTAGTTGAATGTGATAACAGTTCTTATTTAAACAAATTCTATTAGGAAATAGAATCCGAGAACTGTATCAACATATTATTATGATGTGAACATATTATTGTTTTAATACCCGAGTTACCGTTTGATTATTTTCTTCATGTCCCATTTTTCTGAATTTTTTGTTTCATCATACCTAAGTCAAACTTTTTTGGTTTCAATTTTATACTTAAGTACATGTGAACGTTTTTCCAATTTTTATTGGTAGCTCAAGCCACAGCTTAAATTTGTGAAAGTGTTGCGGCTTTCGAAAACAGCTGTTCTGCTCTGCTGTGTAAGTTGAATAACTAAAAACTGATGTTAACTTTCCTTTGTACCTTTGAATATTTATCATGTCTCTCTGAGATTTAAAATAAATTTCGAACAATTAGCCTATAAATCTTAATACAATTTAATATAGCAATATATGTAAATGTTCGTTAAAATACTTACTACATAAATATTTTTATTTCTTTACTTAAATATTTTCGGATTATATGGGCGCGGTGCGATGGACGCGGCCTATTTCTGTGATACTTTTTTGATATGTTAACTTCATAATACTGATACCTTGTGCCAAGTTTTGTAACTTTTGGTGAAGAAACAAACATTTGAGGAGGAAAAATATTTTCAGGTTATATGGGCGGGATGCGATGGGCGTAGTCATCTTTGGTAAAACTTAAAATATTTCTTGACTGAGTTCATCAAAGGATCTGTGCAAAATTTTAACGTTCTACGGCCTCTCGTTATACTTTTGCCTATTTTACTCCCAGGATATCCCGTAATGTACTGTCAAAATTATAAATGTGTATAAATGTGGCGACGCACGCCAAAACATGTCGCCGATTGTAGAATTTTCTCCTACTTACTTGACACTTATCGTTATATTTTGGACAATTTACACAATTGGGGTGTTCACATTTCCTGCTATTTAGTCATATTGTCATAGTCATAATATTTTAGACCAGTTTAAAAAAGTTGTTGTTGTGTTGCATACAAAAACGTCATAAAATAATAGCACTCTTTCAGGTATGTTTTAATTTTGTCATAAAATAGCTCTGGAGACCTGAGTCGAACGGCTGAAAATCTTTAGGCGAGACGGCGATAGTATATGTTTGCCGCCGTTACTTACATATGATACACGACTAAAAAAACGGCTAAAAAATTATTCATACCTATATGTCTGTACATTAAATCACATTTTTATAACATAAAAAAATTAAAAGAGAACTAAATCGCAAAAACTAAATATATACAAGTGAAAAATTTTTTCGTTTAACTTAGGTAGCTGGCAGCCACTGAACGTTTTTCCGTATGCCGCCGAAAAAAAATTTATTCAGCTCATATCGAGGCAGCAGCTGATCGATGTTTGAAATAGCTGTTCGACTCAGATCTCTAGAGCTATTTTATGACAAAACAAATGCGAAAGGCATTGCGTGTATCTAGAACACAACAAATTAAACATTATAAACTTTCCTAATGCACTTCATTTCATATGCTTTGAAATATGTATTGAAATTTGGATTTCGAGATGTATATATATAATATACATATGTATATTTGAAACATATTTCATTTTTTAATATTTTAAAAAAATCAGAGAAAACAGAAAAAGGGAAATATAAAGCCAATACGGTAGCACGATTTTAACGAAAATGTCGTAATCCTTATTCTTGTCAGAAGGTGAATGTCAAGAAAAATTGAGAGAATGGAAGTACCTTGTTTTATTATACCATGGTACTAACATTTGTTTTATTAATCAGAATTTTTTTAAATTAGGCTGTACGTTTGTAAATGCTCATACATAATAGCTCTGCAGTAGAATACTATTTTTATTTTATTTTATTATACTTATTAAGCAAGAAGGTCTTTTTATAATGTTGTTAAAAATTTTATTTGCAATTTTAAAATTCAATTATCTATTTCTTAATCCTGAGAATGTTAATGAGATATTGAATATTAGTAAATAAAACTTCAAATAATTTTATAAAAAGGGCACGATTTAAATGATTATAAAATAAATTAAATTTCATTTTATGAGACCAACAAAAATCTAAGGATATTTTATTGTGTGTACAATATTAATTTTATTAGTATTTAAACATAGTTATCTAAGCCAATACAGCATTTGCGAATAGGTAGCACTGAATTGAGCATAATTTTATATTAGCAGATTTCTGAATTCGATTTCTGCAACAAACTGTTTGTGTCATACATAATCTTATATTTTTTAGTTAGTCGTAACTCTTGTTACCGTTGGTGGTTTGCAAAATACCGAAATCTTTAGAAATTGCTTTGTTTTCTGGTAAGGTGTCTACATTAACTTGGCAACCCTAAATAGTTCCTTTACAAATATGTAGCTCCGAACGAAGTGTCAGACTAATCGGGCGTTATATTCGTTTTAATGAAATCGCACTATTCATAATACACCGTTTTATATTTACAGCTATTTCAACTTTAGCATTATTACAATTAAGAGTTTGTGCTATTCTTAAAATGTTATAATTATGAAATAAATTCTTATATATAATTAATACCAAAATTCATTTATTAATACGACGTTAAATGTTACTTAATTTGGCGCCCAATTGTCTAAATTATGTCAACAGAGAGAAATTTGTATGTAAACAAAATGTTGTTATTTTTCTCTATATAAAGTTCACCTTCATGAAGTAATTTATACAATTAGGGCCTTAAATTTTCCAAAACATTAATAAATTAAACAATAATTTTTGTCAAGTATATGTATGTATGTACTTGAGTGTATAAAGTTAACAAGGTGTTTACGTTTGTTGCTAGTAATTCATAACATATCATTATTACCACTATCACCGATTGATTAATTTTAACAGATGTTAACAAATAATAAATTAGAGAAAATTTTAATACCTTTACAGAAAGTTGTATGCATATACATATGTGTTTTTAAGGATCTTATGGATTTACATGTATATTTTTCCATAAATACAAAGTTTTATTTTTATAACTTGTTTATAAATATGTACTATGTTTTTGATGTTTTTTGTTGTTATTTTAATAACGAGGTACTTAGCAAATGGAATATTTATTTTACTTTCATAGTTTAACATTCATCAACGTTTTACATGATTTTTAAGTAATAATTTCAACCGATTTGTAAAAGCGTTTACTTGTGTGTTATTTTTCTACGTATAAATTGTCCGCATTTATAACAATTAACTGTTTAAAATTACGTTTTATAAACTTACATGCGTATATTCTTTTAAATTTGTATTATATTTAACAAAATTTTTTTTAATTTTCCTGATTACAACTCATTTTGTTTAATTTTAATAAAAACATAGTCGAAGTTATGCTTAAAACATACTATTCATGGCAGCTTTAAATGTACATTTTTTGTTTTATTTATACAGATTTTTTTGTAGTAATTGTTAATGATTGTTTTTTTTAAATCTATAACAAAGCTTTGCATTTTATAAGATACAAAAATGTTTACATAGGCTCTACGTATGTATAGCAAATCCTCATCAATATATATACATATATACGTACATATATGTAGTGTATGCCTAGCTCTACAAACAAAATAATAAAATACAGTAGAAATATATTTCATGTCAAGTTTGATGTTGATCATGTCATACAGTTTCTATATATAGTTCTAAGATTTCAAAACGGGCAGGATTTGGCTAGCTTCAAAAGATCTTTCAAAGCTTAAACGAGTTTTGGCAAAGTAAAAAATTGTTTGCCGTAATTTGCTCTTTGGACTCGATACAGTGATTTTTCAACAAACTGCATTCGCTTTAATTTAATATTATTTTCTTACCAAAACCTTACTGCGTTCATAGCCATTAATGCATAAATTTATGTAATTCAAATCGAAAATAGAACCGAATGTTCACTAACAAGCAATTTATGTTTCCAATATTAAGGTTTATTTGCTACTCTAATTGTAAATATAAAACTGTTAAAATTATTAACGAAAATAATCATATTTTGAAAATCAATTAGTCATAATATCAAAATCTATGTGAAAATGCAATTAATAAATGATTTCGAATCGTAAAAACTACGCAATTACTTTAAACGTAGCAAGCAAAGTGATATGAGAGCTAAATATATAAAGGTTTTATTTATAAGAGACACATTTGAATGTTAATTATTTGATAAAATGCAAGAGCTAAAAAAATTACAATAGTTTTATATGTTAAAATATTTAAAAGCTATAATTACTAGTTCTGCCCGAATCTGGATCATTATTAACATACGCACAAATATACATATAAAATTACAATGTATTCTACCTCATTATTATATTTATAAAGTTTCAATAAAACATAGCTAACTATTAATATTGGACTGTATTTTGGAAATTCCAAACTATAGTCATTTGATGAAAACATTTTCTTTTTTTTTTGGAAATTATGATTTTAATTAGGATAATTTCAAATAAAATTTATTTTGCGGATATAGGTAAGGTTGACACAAAATTAAGTTAAAATAAATTTTACGATTATTTAATTTTAATTACCAGAACATGCAGAACAATTTTAATAAATAAGGGAAATAAATACTATACAAAATAGTAAAAAATTAAATCAGTAGATCCATACAATAAATAAAATTTTCTTTTTATATATATCATACAACTTTAAAAACTTTTTTTCGAAAAGGAACAAACAAATGTTCAATATGATAAAACTGAGTATTTTTGTTTGTTTTGCTAACAAATATAATAATTATTTAAATTATGTATGTTATAGGTTATTTATAAAACAGTTCTTACAAATGTATTATTGGTGGAAAATACGTACAATTTTAACTTTAGTAAAATTTTTACATAAGTGAAGCAGAATATATTTGATGTTAAACATTTAAATGTAGTTTTTTAAATTTTATGCTTCTGTTCACTTTATAATTTAATCATTCCTTTTTAGTTTCCAACTTTTTTATTTCATGCATTTGTCTTTTATTATTAATCGGGTAACATATGGACGAAGCTAACGGGAAACATGCCTCTGCGCATGGTATCGCCTTCGATTACACCTTCCATCCAATTCTCATCATCAGTGCGCTCATTAAGCACGATTAATATTTCACCTTCTTTAAATTCCAATTCATCATCATTGTCTGCCGAACAATCGTACAAAGCACGACAACGACGATGACCAGTCTGATTAAAAGAAACAATTATATAAATAAAAGAGCAATGTAGTATACTTATGAATGTAATATACAAAGCAGTGTTCAAAACATATCGTACATTACTTAGTGTACGGCACACAAGCCCAAGAACGATATATATTTTATTAGTTAGAATAACGTACGTTAATTTTTTTCGAGGCAAATACAAAATATTAACAAGTGTGCATTCTGTTCTTCGTGCTAAAACGGTGGCATGATTATATAGACTGTAATTAATTATAACTAGAATAATATTGAAATGTCACGAATAAATAGAAATCAATTAGACAATTTATATATGTATTTTTAAATTGTGTGTACCAGTGAACAGTTTGAATGGCCATTTTATTGCCTTGAATGTTTTCACACAAAAATGAAAACATGCTGTCAATCCACATTATATTAATGAAACGAAGCTACACATCTTTCACATACAAAGAGTACGATGAAATGACATGCATGCATTGCTTGCCTTTGCTGTGTGTATTGAAGATTCACAAAAGTAGCGAATGTTGCGAATGGTCGACTAAAGTATGAAAATATTGGTACTAATACTAATGCGTAATAAACGAAAAATGAGCAAGTGCTTGAATTTTTTTTCTGATTTCGTTGATCAACGTGTGGTGGAGTAATAAAAGCATGTGAAAAAAAACAACTAACGAAAATTGTGAGCATTCAGTAAGCATGTGTAATGAAGGTTGGTGTCGATAAATTGCATGGCAAAAGCAACGAATGCATGAATTATGTACAAACGTAAATACATTCAAACTGTTCTCTGGTGTGTACACTACATCTGGTTATATACTAATAAGCGGGCTCTCCTGGCAACCATAAACATAAGGAGGAAGCGATACGCCAAGTGAGGGTTTCTTGCTCAACCATTGATGTAAATTTTTTACATTGATGTAAAATTTGTGTATACAATTAGTCCTCGTTAGGGTTGAATATGTGAAAGTTGTTAGTAGTTATGCGTGTGTGCGGCACTTCACTTTTGACGTATAGCGAGACTTTACAAAAACAATAAAGGCGAATTCACCCATGCATTGTTTCGGACAAAATTTTTTTCATATGAAGTCTCCTTTAGAGAGGAAACAACTTCTTTCTTCCGGAGAACTCTTAAATAAAAGTTGAATTGAGGAGCCCCATCTTAAAATTTGCATAGTCATTTTGTGCTGTGAAGTGATTTTGAGTGATAATTTCCTATATAAAATAATTCATAAATATGTTCAACTTAATAAAAATATTATTCTCCGGAAAATAAATTTGTTCAGAATCAATGGGTGAATCCGTCTTAATTCCTGTTTTACTTATTGTCATAGCACTGCCACCTTATGTTTATTTCACCATATTGGCATCCACATTGCGGATGGAGTTGCCAGACAGAGGACAGAATTGAGTGACTCATTGATCAGCCGCTTTCTTGGCATTCCTGTGTTAAGTTACAAGCTTTTACTTCAACGCGAGTTATATAAGCTTGCTCCAGACAGGAGGGAAAGCGTGGCGTATAGATTTGACAATGATAGTTTCGTCAATTGGTGGCGGATCTAAATGGATTTATGGCTCTAGTAAATAATGATTACTGCATAAGGTGTCCAGCACGAGGTCACCGGCATTCGGCACTAATTTTTTGCCAGACTTTAAATAGTATGGGGAATATAGGGGCCACCATCATCGTTCTTAACCACAAAGGATTACAGTTGTGTCGCTTAGCTCTGAAATAGTTTAATTCAGCGATTCAGCAAAATAACCGCAGTAAGCGCTCATTACCAACGTTTTTATTTCAGAACTGAGCTCTTTTAATATTGTCATTTTCTATATGAATTTGGATTTTATGTAAAATTTAATTTAAAACTGTACTTAATAGATCCGTTCCCCATGCATAACAAAACAGTTCGAACTCGAACAAATTAGTAAAAAGCGTTGAAGGTAAAAATTGTTGTCCAATTTTTAGAGAAAATTAGAGCAATATTTTTCATTTCCTGTAAAAAATTGTACGACCTTTTTCTTGTGTAAAGTCAGACTAGAAATATTAATAAAAGTTTTTGTTTAAAAATTTATTAAAAAGCAAAATGAGACGCTTTCACTTTCTTCAGTTTATTTTCATTCAGTTTTTACAGCTGTTTTCAATGATGCAAATTTCTTGCTTATGAAATGTTAAAGAATTTATTTCAGGAAATAAACGGCATTAGTATTTCAATATGTTCAATTGTGAAGTTTGATCAGAGAGTTATTGGGTTTTTATTCTCTGAATGTGCCACGCAGAAGAGACCTAATCAGACTAGTCTTTTATTTTCATTAAAAAAAAATTGACATATAGGTACATATATATCGTCACCTTAAAGACCAAACAACCTATCAGCAAAAATTTCAAAATTGAGTTTTTTTTATTTAATATTATTCCCTATATCATAACGCATATGTATGCAAATTTTTGAACGTCTAATATTACAAATAACCAAGCTATTACCAAATTACCAAATACCCTATCAGCAAGTGTACAATTTTCTGAAACCAAATAACCTATCAGCACTCATGTTAAAGAAGAAATCAGAGTAACTAAAGGGTGTTTTTATAAGAGCTTCTGATTTGAAATTCAAATAAAACACATGCCAAATTATGAAATGGCCAAAAAAAAATTTTTATTTGGTAGATAATTTCTTGTCATTTAACATTTAAATATAATTTCGGGCATATGGCCACCACGACTATTTTGCACAAAGGTCATTCTGGAGGTCCAATTTTCGACCACCATTTCAAGCATTTGAGGGCGTATTTCAGCAATGAGACGTTGAATACTGGTTTCCAAAGCGTCAATCGTTGCTGGTTTATCCACGTAAACCAATGATTTCAGGTATCCCCACAAAAAATAATCGAGTGGCGTCAAATCACACGAACGCGGAGGCCAATTCACCGGTCCATTTCTCGAAATAATGTTGTCGTTGAAATGTTCTTTCAATAAGTCCATTGTTTCGCCAGCAGTATGACAAGTGGCACCATCCTGTTGAAACCACATTTCGTTTACATCCATATCTTGAAGTTTTGGCACCAAAAATTCATTGATCATGATTCTGTATCGATTTCCATTCACGGTAACGCGTCGTCCTTCCTCATTTTTGAAGAAATAAGGACCGATGATTCCACCAGCCCATAGACCGCACCAAAAAGTACATTCATCGGGATGCATTGGTAATTCTTGAACGGCGTGTGGATTATCTTTGCTCAAAATAAGGCAAATTTGCTTGTTGACATATCCATTCAACCAAAAATGCGCCTCATCACTGAAGAGAATTTTGCGGTAAAAAAGCGGATAAACATTTTTAATTGAACACTGTTTTTGAAAATAAATTTCCACGATTTGGAAGCGTTGTTCTGGAGTTAACCTGTTCATGATGATTTGCCAAGCAATACTGAGTAGAGACGTCACTTTAAAGTTTAAACTGTCAAAACAGCTGTCAGACAACAGAGTGATTCGTATAAAAAAAAAACTTCATAAAAAAAACACCCTTTATTTATTTGATTTTATTCTTTTTGAAGAACAGCTAGTTTTGATTTGTGACATTTTACTTTTGATTTGTTGTTCTTTTTGTTTTAAATTTTATTGATTGTTAGAAGTGAAAAATAATAAATAAAAAAGTGTTAAAACGCAATAAAATGTATTCCATAGATGAAAATAATTTTTTTGGTGGTTTTATTTAAAGAAATGTTTTTATTTTTAATTTAGCCTTTTATTTAGTTATTAACATTATAATAAATAAAAAATAGATTTTGTGTAAAAACAGCTATAGCTTTATTTAAAAATTAAAAATTTTAGGAAAAATAACAAATTGTTAATTTAGAAGGCCGTGACGTACTAAAAAAAAGGAAATCACCAAAAATCATGAAAAATTTTAATTTTGTTGAATAGTGTAATTCAAGCAAACATCAAGCACTTGTTTTGTTTAAAAAAGTAAAAGAAACTATAACTGTTATAATTTAATGTAAATAGTATTCATGTGTTCAAAGGAATACTAGTATTGCTGATATGTACATATGTTGTTTGGTTTCAGATTTTTATAGTTCCAAATAACCTAAGCGCCATATTATAAGCTGTGTTTGGAAAAACAAAGCTTTCTCAACCGATATATACTTCTGGTTTCATTTTAATCAGAATATGTACATATATAATTTTCGTTTCAATATTGCAAATAGTTCCAATTTTGTAACGCTTTTTCTCTCTCCTGTAAACTTTTGAAAATTGCTGATAGATTGTTTGGTCTTTACGGTGACGATATGTACATATATATATAGACATATATATATATATATATATATATATATATATATATATATATACATATATATATATATATATATATATATATATAGACATATATATATATATATATATATACATATATATATATATATATATATATATATATATATATATATATAGACATATATATGTATATATATATATATATATATATATATATATAGACATATATATATATATATATATATATATATATATATATACATATATATATATATATATATATATATATATATATATATATATATACATATATATGTCTATATATATATATATATATGTATATATATATATATATATATATATATATATATATATGTATATATATATATATATATATATATATATGTCTATATATATATATATATATATATATATATATATATGTATATATATATATATATATATATATATATGTCTATATATATATATATATATATATATATATATATATATATATGTATATATATGTATATATATATATATATATATATATATATATATGTATATATATATATATATATATACGAGTATATACATATATATTAGGGTGGTCGTTAAAAATTAAATTTCTCGAGGCGCCCCCTAAAAAGCTTTCTTTTGATGAAAAAACACTGGAAAAATTTTTTATAATTTTTTTAAGTCAAGACAACACGTGCCTCAAGAAGATTCAAGTTATACATGAATAACTTATACATGAATGTTCACAGACGTATAAAAAACTAGCCTGAATCGTCTTGAGGCACGTGTTGTCTGGACTTAAAAAAATTATAAAAATTTTTTCGTGTTTTTTCATCAAAAGAAAGCTTTTTAGGGGCGCCTCAAGAAATTTAATTTTTAACGATGTATGTATATAAATAGATACCCATATCGCACTCGTTCAACAATACTGTATTAACTCAAAAGCTTCAATGTTTTCAGGAGAGACAAAAAATCTGTTTTCTTAACGCTTAAGGAAGTTTTCATTAACAAAAGTTCGGCAATATTTAGAAAACCCATCAATTATTGTATTGTGCTGCATAACCTTTTTATTTGTTCATTGTCTACAGATAGAAAAGCGATATTTTTAGTTACTATCATTTTCTTGAATTATTTTTGTTTATAAGTAAATATTTTGAGTTGTGTTTTTTTATATGAAATTTATAGCTGTATTTTTAATAAATTTTTAATAAAACAGATAAACACGAAGTGAAAAAGAGACTAAAGTTAACAAAGTTTTATGCGAACAACCGCTAAAAAGTTTAAAATATATATTTTATTATATTAAAAAAGTTTAAAATATATATTTAAAATTTTCGTAGTATGAATCGTAATACTTTTTAGGGATTATGTTTCTCTTGACTAGATCCATAATATCCTTTCTGTTATTTTCCGACAGTCGCATCTTGTTTTTTTGACAACTCATTTTGTTAATTGAGCTAATTAGACTTTTTTATTTCAAATATTCACTATTATGTTTAATAAACTTAATATTGAAATTTCTAGCTGATCAAAATTGCATTTTTTGCTCTATTGCTCAAATGCAAAATGATAAAGTGATAATCAGCCTGATTGTGTAAGGCGTTGGCGTTTACACCGAAGACGTTTTTTGTACTAGATTAAAGAAAACAAAAAGTTTTCCTTAATCTACTACGAAAAACAGCTGAGGAGTAAACGCTAGAGCCTTACAAAATAAGGGGGAATATTACAAAGTGCTATTAAAACTATTTCATCAAAAAAGTAATAACTCAATAAAAAACAGAATTATTTCACGAAAACAGTAACAACTCAAAGAAAAGGTTAAGCATTATTTCATGAAAACAATCATATTTCGAAATAAAATAAAAAATTTGCTTAGTCTGAATCACTTAAACAGTTGCAACTCAAAATACTACCTGACTAAAAGAAACTTTAGTTATTAGAATAACAACTTAACTCAATATACTACTCTTTATACGAAAACACAATTATTTGTTAAGGCCAATCACTTCAAACAACTCAAAATAAATTTGTTTTCTTGATACACAGAAATAACCCATTTCAGCAGGAAAAAGGTCACAACATGTAATTTTATTAAGAAAGAGTATGGGAATTTTTAACCATAGGTAGACATAAGTGTTATGTATTGTTTTTTGCCACAAAGATAACATGAAAAAATTTTGAGTTAATACAGTATTGTTGAACGAGTGCGATATGTTTATAAATATATGTATATTTATATATATTAGGGTGGGTCAAATTGTATGGGCCAATATATGTTAAAGTGTTCATCTCGATTATTATTCTTTGGGTCATTCCAATAAAGTTTCCCAAAGAAACCAAAGGTCTAAATGAATTTTGACCCTCCGAAATTTGCGCCGAAGTTTTGCATGAGATTTGAAGCATTTGAAGTTAAAATTTCATACATTTCCAATCTCAAATATAAAACTAACGGTAAGCTGTATGGGAAAGTTTTTATACTCCTCTGGTTGCGTGAAGTCTCTAGAATTTTAGTACATTTAAGCTTTTTCCTTTAAATTGACCGTGACAAATTATACGTCATTGGAAAGATAATTTTCTCGTCTTTTTACTGCTGTAAATATTTTTAAAATCTGTGGCTCATTTTTATTAATTATCAATGATGCAAAATGTCATTTATGATTTTTTTCGATTATTTTGTTTTTTATTATTTTAAAGCCTATGCTGGCACTTCGCAGAATCCAAAAAGTACAAAAACTTTTAATTGTTACAGCTTAGATAGGAAGATTTGAAAATGCAACTTTTTTTTCAAAAATTGGCCATAATTTTGAACGGCACTTTTTACAATTTTCAAAGTATCAACTTCACGATAAATTTAAAGGAAAAAGCTTAAATGTACTAAAATTCTAGAGACTTCACGCAATCAGAGGAGTATAAAAACTTTCCATACAGCTTACCGTTAGTTTTATATTTGGGATTGAAAATGTATGAAATTTGTCGTTCAAATGCTGCAAATCTCATACAAAACTTCGGCGCAAATTCCGGAGGGTCAAAATTTGTTTTAGACCTATGGTTTCTTTGGGAAGCTTTCTTGGAATGACCCACAGAATAATAATCGAGATGAGCACTTGAGGAAAAAAATTTACCCACCCTAATATATATGTATATATATATATATATATATATATATATATATATATATATATATATGTATAGATATATATACATATATATATATATATATATATATATATATATATATATATATATATATATAGTATATATATATATATATATATACATATATATATATATATATATATATATATATATATATATACATATATATATATATATATATATACATATATATATATATATATATATATATATATATATATGTATATATATACATATATATAATATATGTATATTTATATATATATATATATATATATATATATATATACATATATATATATATATACATATATATATATATATATATATATATATTACATATATATAATATATGTATATATATATATATATATATATATATCCCTATATATACAATTAAGCAGGGTTAGTTAGTACATATGTATGTGTATATTTTTGTATGTATGTATATTAGTATATTATTAAAATTCTTAAAATATTTTATTTTCGAAATTTATATTTTGCTTTGTTTATATTTTATATAAAACTTAACAAGAAACGACATGATTATTTGTCAAAATTTATTATAAAAATCACAGAATTATTGAACAGACTAAACATTCACTGACCCACTCAGCTATTGTGCGAACTAACTCTAAAAAGTAAGCTGAGCTGGAAAGACCTGTCAGATCAGTGAACTGAAAAGCACACCTATACAAATCGGTTTGATATGACAAGGTATAATTGTTGAAATGGCCTTTGCACTACTCTTGAGTACAACAAAGGGACCTAATTAATGGACCTATAAGTGGATCATCTCAGAGAGGCGATAACACTTTCAATCTAACCTAATCTAGTGCTTGTATATAAGCACTTTATAATTTGGTCTTTGCTAACAAACGAAGTGTTTTATTTGTCCACAAATATGTATTTTGTTCAGCAAGAAAATAAGGTACGTTATACGCCGTACTTTTTCGGAGACACATATAAAGCATCTCGTGAATTTACGGGACGTTATTCTGCCATATACTAACTGATATACTAGTATATATGTATTTAGATGGTTAAATTCTATAAAGTATAAAAATGTATGTTAATCTAAATTGCAATTACATTTCAATTCAATTCAATTGATCTGCCAAGTAAAAAGAGAATAAATTCTTTCAGAAAAAACTTAATATTTCATTGTATCCAAAATTTCAATTAACTGATACGAATTCGAAAATAAGAACTATTCGAGGCCGGTTAATTTCATTGAATTCTAAATTTTGATTCCAAATTTTAGAGACTTTAAATATGGTCCGAATCACTCTACGTTTTGAATGGATGTATAGACATTGAATAAATAGCATTTACAAATATCGTATATACTTGGGCCAGTTCTAAATACTATCACACATTGAAAAACATACGATTTTACACGTTTTTCTCTTAAATACATATTAATTATATAAACTTACATAATTAAATTTATTTCCAGTCGTACTTGTACTCGTGCCTTTTAAAATATTATCTGGAGAAGAGTTAATGCGATCAATATCACTTGAGGATAAATTTGAATCAGCTGAATGATTTAAGCCACCACCAGATGAGTCCATATCTGTCTGCCATGAATCGTATTCGCCATAATTTGTTGACTGATTCATTAACTGAAATTGTATAATAAAAAATGAAACGCTTGATCAATGTGTTAATACTTAAATGAAAGTTTTAACTTGCTGATCGCTTGTATACAACAAGAAATATATTATAGATAAGCATGTTTGTATGTATGTGTGGATACGCAAAAATTTGTTTAAAATTTTGCGAAAATCTTTTCAGCAACATTCATCATGCAAAGTTGTAATATGAAGTTAATTAGAAATTTTTATATCAGCTTATTTGATTTTTGTTATTTAAGCTGCGAAAATAACAAATCTTTTTTGATCTAAACATTATTGTTTTCAAGAAATGCACATGTGCTTCACAACATTTTACATAACAAAATATTAATGAAGATAAATTTTATCTTCACAAAAATGGTAAAATTTCAAATTAGTTTGTTTAGATGGAACTCAAGATATTTCATGTTATGCTTCCCAAGTACGATTGTTTTTTCGCACTTCGATACCATCGCAGGAAATACAAAACGCCCTGTCCTATTTAAGAAGAAATCCATAATTTGGTTTTTATACCCACCAAAAAAATAATTATAGAGTACATTCACTTTGTCATTCCAGCGTGTAACACAGCGAAGTATCCCTCTAACTGACCCTCATGGTCAGTGATGATCCCTGACATTTTGAAGGATAGTACAGGCCAAGCTCGTAAATGGGCTGAATCGGGTCAGAGGGAAAAGGTTACCCTAATAAGAACTAAACCAACCTCTAGAAAACAACATAATTTTTGACGCTTTTTTGTAATCTTGCTAGGCTGATGACAGAGTGGCCGCTAGAAGCTATAATATAAGATGGCGCTACAATGTGCTACAAACCACCGCCTGTGGTTTCTTATGTGATCGCTCAAATGATGTCAGAGTTCGAGTGAAGCTAGATGCGAGTGTGTGCTACAAAGCAAGTTGTGTTATGGTTTCTAGCACGTTGTAGCTTCTTCCTTTTGTTTTTGTTTTTCTGTGATGGTATTTTTCTGTTTTCCTTTTTGTGCATTCTTTTCTTTCTGAAATTGTGATTATTTAATAAGCTTTAGCGTTTAAAATCAAATAAAAATTAAATTAAACATAATATAAAAACTTGTGTGTTAAATTTGGAATATAAAACACTAACACCCTTATTCATAAAATATATGAGAGGCTTATAAGAGTGTAATAGAGCGAATTTCATATGAAATTTTGTTTTATTACGCTGTTATTAGACTCTCATAATTTTTATGAATAAGGGGGTAACACATTAATGTAAACAAAAGAAATCGCCTTGTTCAATATAGTGTTCACTCTGACATCTTAAAGCATGATATAGCACAAACTATTATCACTTCTATCTTCGTTTCGCTTCTAGCGGCCACTCTGTCATCAGCCTTAGGCAAATTGTATATTTTTATGTCAAGGAATGTTCAAAGCGTTGAACTTAGAGCCAAAAAATTATAAAAGTCCATTTTTGGAGTCCGTCCCTTTAAGTGGGCATTGAAGTAACACATTACATGCAAAAATTATGTAAATATTTATCAAATCGCATTCCTTAAAAATTAAATTTTTAAGCTTTTACGACGAATTTAAGAGTTTCTCTTCCCTCTACCTCTCCACTCACCTTTACCCCCTAAATGATCCTATAAACTTTTTTTTATATGTAATTAACCCAGAAATTTACCTTTAAGTTGTTACGACAAAGGTGAGATGTCTCCCCCACGGCTCTTCCCGAAGTGATAGTTTTAAAATTGTGCACAGGAATGTCTTAAAGGAACTATTACCCTTTTGTTGTTAGTTTTTTTATATTTTTATTTAGCTTAACACAACTAAATTTATTTATGATAACAGTTCCTATTTACACAAATTTTATTGTGAAAAAGAATACGAGAACTGTATCAACCTGATGTTAACATGTTATTGTTATAATACCCGTGTTACCGTTTGATTATTTTTCTTCATGTCCCATTTTTCTGAATTTTTTGTTCCATCATACCTAAGTCAATAAAACTGATGTTGACTTTCCTTTGTGCCTTGGAATATTTATCATGTCTTTCTGAGATTTAAAAACAAATTTCGAACAATTAGCCTATGAATCTCAATTCAATTTAATATAGCAATATAAATGTTCGTTAAAATTCTTACTACATACAAATTTAAGCTATGGCTTGAGCTACCAATAATAAAAAAATATTGGAAAAACGTTCACATGTACTTAAGTATAAAATTCAAACCAAATAAGTTTGACTTAGGTATGATGGAACAAAAAATTCAGAAAAATGGGACATGAAGAAAAATAATCAAACGGTAACACGGGTATTATAACAATAACATGTTAACATCAGGTTGATACAGTTCTCGTATTCTTTTTCACAATAAAATTTGTGTAAATAGGAACTGTTATCAAATTCAACTAAGCCACCTAATAAGTGGTGACAAACACAATACACATGAGCACTGATGATGAAAGGGTTGCGTCTTTCGAAAACAGCTGTTCTGCTCTGCTGTGTGAGTTGAATAAAACTGATGTTGACTTTCCTTTGTGCCTTGGAATATTTATCATGTCTTTCTGAGATTTAAAAACAAATTTCGAACAATTAGCCTATGAATCTCAATTCAATTTAATATAGCAATATAAATGTTCGTTAAAATTCTTACTACATAAATTTATTTATATTTTTTACATATATGTATTTAAAAAAAAATTATTTTATCTTAAGTAATACAATTTGTTAAATATCGACACTATTTTTGCATATAATATCTTACGTCAAGGCCCACAAAAGCGGTCGAGTTTCGAAAATTAATTTTTCTGATTTTATGGCTCCAAGGCCCACGCTTTGCACCTTCTTTGAGTTCTTCTTAGGGGAGCTTTTCTAACCCTGACCCGATGTATCCCATTTAAGAACTTGTGCTATCCTTCAACATTTATCTGTACCAAATTTCAAGGGTCTAGCTCTTTTCGTTTGGACTGTAAATATGATTTCTGCAGACGGTCGGACATGACTAGATTTTCTAAGATTTCATCACTGAACAGAATATTTACACTTTATGGGGTCTTAGAGGGATATTACGCTGCGTTACAAGCGGAATGACGAAGCGAATATAAACTGTTGTAGTAACTGTCAAAATGTTTTTCATAACAACAAGTTTTTTTCTTCTCCTGTAAGTTTTAAAAATGTTAAATTGGTCGCTTAGTATTTTCTGTGACGATAGACATCGATGAGAAAATTTTTTGAATTGTTATTTTATTTATATAGCATAGTATTTTCAGGCCTTCCATGAAAAATTTATCAGCGGTAACAATTGCGCGGTAAAAAATTATTGATTTCAATAGTTCGAAATCGGATTTGAGTATTTCCTCTGAGATAACGGTAATTAACATTTTCAACATGTACATAGAATATAAACTCGATTTGCGTAACCACCGATTCTTGCAACAATCCGATTAGTACAACAATAAATTTTTTTACATTATACATATTCTTTATAAGTGCAAGGTTTGATAAGGTTTCAGCCAAGAAACCATCTTAAATATGTTTTCAACACGTCAGTGCCGGTGTTTCTTTAAATTTATTTTATGCTCTTTACTTTTTTGTGCCACTCGTGCTTTGCAAAGTAAACTTGCATGCACAGTATCGGTGCACATATGCCGATGGGGTGACTGAGACCATATGACGGCGATGTTTTTAACCCGTATTTTATTTATTTATTGCTGTGACTGACTGTACACGACTTATACCTGCACATAAGACTGCTACTCAATTACATATTATTATTTTTGGACGAGTACGCAGGGGATAGCCCCTGCTTATGCGATCTGAGATCCCCAAGTTGTACCTGACAGGAGAAGCAACTGTAGTAAGCTCATTCTTATACATACGAACTGTCCGAATAAAGAAAGAATTTCCTCAGCAATACGATGTGATGCAATAAATGTTTAAAGAGAATTAATATTTTGAACTTGCTAAAAATCAGCTGGATATAAAAAAAAACAATTTGCTAAAAAATCTTCTAAATAAAAAAGAATTTTAATATATGTACGAGGTCTGATAAAAAAGAACCGTTATTTTCAAATTTCGTGAGTTACGTATGTTCGATTATCGCATTTTTTTCTGTTATGTTGGTACACATGTCTGTTATATATGTTGGTAATATCAGCCGCTTTGGATTGTCTGTTTGTTTTTGACAGATAAAAAGGTTAGTCGCGTTTTTGTGTGTTCTTCGATTTTTTACTACTCGAAAAAATGGATCAAGAAAAGTTTTGTGTAAAAAATTAAATTAAATGCGCAAGGACATTTGAAATGTTGACTATGGCGTTGGCGAGTCTACTATGAGTAGAACACAAGTTCAATTGTGGTATAACCGGTTTAAGGAAGGCCGAGAAGATGTCAATGACGATGCTCGTCCTGGTCGCCCGAGCACGTCAACAACCGGGAATAAATAAATAAATAAACGCTGGCATAAGTGTATTAGATCTGAGTGGGATTACTTTGTAGGGGACAAGAAAGTTATTAATGAATAAATAAATACTTATTGAAAAAATTGAAAATAAAGGCCCTTTTTTGAGCCGACCTCGTATGTATGTATTAAACTAGAGGACTGCAACAAGTACGATCGAGCCGATTTATTCACTAAAATTTAACTTCAAGAACAAATCAAAGAAGTGTTATCGAATTTTATACTCGTTTGCTTTTGATGCACAAGCAGAAAGATAATCAACAAGTATAAATCATTTCCAACATTTGATGCAGACTGATGTGTATACAATAAAGTATTATTTATACAACGTTTGTTTTCTGCAGAACGGCTTTGTTGTGCATTATCTGATTGTAATTGAACGAAAAACACTCGAGCTACTTAAAAGTAAGCAAGAGGCTGGTAGAAAAATATGAAAACATACAAAAGCTGGTTATGAGTATATTTTAAAACTTTTGCGCAGCGGCGACAATGAATGAAGTTTGGAAATACAGTTTTGTCTGTTTTTATAATTTTTCCCAAAATATTCCATACGACCTTCAACCTTTCCGCCCCCCTGACAATATATAGTTGACTTTGGCAATTTTTTCGGAAATAAATTCTGGACAGTGTTCCATTTAAAACTTTAAGGAAATTCACGCTTAATAAGATAATGAAATTTTCACAAAAAAACCTCTTATAACACCGTGAGAAGAAACCTTCGAGTGGAAAATTACTTTTAACAACTGAGTAAAACACTTGTTCTGCTAACAACACGTTGGCTTCGATGCAAAATTAGTTTCATACACTTTACGACACATTCAGAACTATAATTTCTGCACAAACAACAAGTGAATAAAACTGAATGTTCGGAACGAATGGTTGAGTAAACAAGTGTTTTTTGCTTTCGAACTAAAACGATTAGATCATAAAAATCAATCTACATGATTATGTATACTCGAAAATTTAGCACTTGTTGCAGATGTCTGTATTAAATAACTGCACATATATAAAGGATGTCCCAACAAGAACGCAAGATTAGAATTTTAAATAAAACACAGATATTAAAAAAAAAAATCGTGAAACTTTATTATATCGTAAAGTAGACAGAATGAGGTTATGTATGGAACAACATAATGGGCAGATGGCCGCCGCGGCTTTGCTGGCACACACGCGATCTTTTAATGAAATTTTCAATGACCATTTTGCATAAATGCTGCAGAATTGTCGCATTTGGGGTGAGGAAAACCCTCGAGTAAATGCATCCTCAACGTGTCACTGTGTGGTATGGATTTTGGGCTGGAGGAATCATTGGACCTTTTTTTTTTATGAAAATGAGGCAGGTCAAGCGCAAACAGTCAATGGTGTTCGGTATCGTGATATCATAACCAGTTTTTTCGTGCCTATAATTGAAGAAATGAATGTGGAGGGCATGTGGTTTCAACAAGACGGCGCACAGTGGAAAATTTTTAACTTTTTTGTTCTTGGAGATAGAATTGCATGAATAATCTTAAATGTATTTGCTATTATTCTATAAAATATGAGTCAAATTAAACCAGAACTTATTTCAGAATAAAGGTAAGAAGTTTATTTTTTGATTTTACAAAATTAAATTTACATATTCGATGTATATTGTTTACAATAACTAAATAATACAATAAAAAATAAACTTAAAAAACATTCTGTTAGGTATAGTGTAACTTTAAATATTTAAATAATACTTTAACCGTGCCTTTTTCTTATAAAAAATCGCTATTTTGTGGTTACTTCATCAGTTTAAGCGTATCCTCATCCAAATCTTTAGAATCCTGGTTGAAGTGTGATCTAACAGATCTTGTAAAGACTTAACTCTAGCATATGTATTAGTTACTTCTAGTAAAGCTGGTGGAAGGCAGCAACTTTTTTTTTGCTGAATTTTATAGTATGGAGGAAGAACAGTATATATTTTTCCATCATAAGATTTCTTAAGTATATGTATTGTGCTTTTGTCAGGTCAAGATCAATAAATACACTTAACGCCTCTAATTCATTGAAAGATTCATCCTTTTCGGCATCTTCCAGGTTTTTAAGAATCTCCTTCTTTTCAAGTTTAGAAGAAGATCTTAGCAGCTCAATAATTTTTACCTCTTCTAATTCTCCCATCGATCGCAAGCCATAAATATGTTGGAACCCATTATCTTCACATAGAGAAGTATTTTTACGTTTCTTTGATGATTTCGATGATGTTTCATAAGAGTTACAGGGTCTTCCTCGATTCGCCGTACATTTTGAAGGTTTCACTATTGCTGGCAAAGTTCTGCAAAAGTCCCTATTTAACCACTCAACATTTTTTTTAAATATTTTTAAAGATCTGTTTGATTTCTTCCACCGATTATTAAAACTTGGTATGACAATTTTTATTATATTATCCACTATATATTTTATATTTTCTTCAGAAAGTTGATAATTTTTTTCAACAAAAACATTAATAAATTGTGTATTTCTCCCACTTTCAATATAAGCATCAATTATTTGACGCACTGAACACTTAAAATTATTCATTTTTAATTAATGTAATAATGATTTTTAATAATCTCTTCACAAAAAAAAAAAAGCAGTATAACCAAGAAACATATATTAATTGTGACAATTCTTAAACTTTCGATCAATAGCCTACTAGTCAACTTTTTTTTTGCTCGATTTGTTAATTTTTTTTACATCTAGCAAAAAAATGAGATAACAATGCAAAGGTACTTTAACAAAAATCATTTGTTCAATTATACGAGTATAAATAACTAGCCCAGTTCACAATCTCGAGCAAGTAGTCTAGCATCGTAGCATGAGCAAAATAATTGTACTCTACACCAACAAAATACGTTGAAAATGCTCTCAAATATTCTCTCAATTTGCAAATGCTATAATGCAATACCATTTGCACAGGATTGTGAATTGGGCTACTGTGTTTTTTAACATTATTGAATGTATCTTCTGTTTAGGCACGAATATGCAGCTAATACTTTTATAGTATTTTATTAATATATTAAGCTTTAAAATTTTTTACATATGAGCGCAGAGCTCCTAATTAAAAGCCTTACCGAAGTTTTTACATGCAGCCAAAACAACATTACATCATTCAGGAGCTAAAATTTTTTCACTAAAACCTGATCCGCTGTTTACAAAATCGGAATCTACATCAAATCACCTTTCCAATAAGGTATATATGTAACTCCTTAATTGTAATGTGAGTTATATTAAAAATATGGTCTGAAATATGTTTTATTTTTATAGTAATAAATCGTTGTCGTAAAAAGATGTGAATACGGTCCTTATTTCCGAGTTTTACTATTGATCAAACTTCAAATATTTTCCTCAAATTATTATAAAACTAACACGTTTTTGAGAACAACAAACTCGTGATTACAAATAGATGTTACTACTCCTACTGCTAGCTGTTGTGAAATATGGGTATGCATCGCCAACAATCGCTTCAAGTAAATAATACGAGCTGAAAACTTCATATGCTTGATACTGCATGAAGAACATGTTCAAGAGTCAGTTCGTAAAAATAGGAAGAATTGTACACAGAATATAATTCCGTGCATATGTATATATATATATATATATTTGTCCCGCTATATATATATATATATATATATATACATATATGTATATATATATATATATATATATATATATATATATATATATATATATATATATGTATATATATATATATATATATATATATATATATATGTATATATATATATATATATATATATATATATATATATGTATATATATATATATATATATATATATATATATGTATATATGTACATACGTATGTAATTTTGTAAAAATAAAAAAGTAATTTTATATTAATGTTTTTAGTTAAACTGTGTGTAATTTATCCATACAAGAACATAATTGTGAAAAATAGGGTCAAACTGCTATCCAAATATGTATGTGAGCCAGTAAAAATTTTGTTTCAGTTGGTTGCTTTGATTTTTTTTATTTTATTTTTTTCATTTTTAGCACCAATTTTATTCTTTCTGAAGTATAAAATAGTTTTAATTAACAACAAAAAATAAATAAATTATTAGTATTGTTAAATAACAAAAATTATTGACATATTTGGTTACTTTTATGTACCAAAAAAGTATCAATTGCCCAACCCTGGAATCCCATCTTTTACCTTTATTTTAACTTTATTCGCCCAGAAATAGAAAATAAGATTAATTAACAAAACAAGTCAAAGTTGTACAGATGTAACTTTTCTTTCTTTCTTGCTAAACAGTTAATTTTATATTTAAGAAAACGTTTAAATTTTTCGGCTAGGAAGCTAAATGTTTTGCTCTTCTTCCTCTGAACTTCTTTCAAAAATATTAAATATGTTTACTTTACAAAAAAAAAACAAATCCGTTTCATGTACCACAAAAAGTTCTAATTGGCCAACCGCAGAAAAGTCTTAGATTTTTTTGGTTTTTAATACCAATTTATTTCTTCCTGTTATATAAAGTAGGTATAATTCATCATAAAAATCAAAAACAGCAAATTATGTGGTTACTTTTATGAATAAAATATGTCGATATTCCAACTCTGAAATTGGATTTTTAATTTTTTTTTTTGCTTTTTAATACCAATTTAATTCTTCCCGAAGTATAACAAAGATTTCATTCACAAAAGACCAAAATTAGAAACTTATATGGTTACTTTTATGTACTAAAAAATGTCGATTTTGCAACCCTGGAACCGAATTTTTAATACCAATTTAATTTTTAGCAAGGTATAAAATAGGTTTAATTCGCTGAAAAAACAAAAATTGGGAACTTATATGGTTACTTTTATGTACCAAAAAATTTCGATTTTCCAACTCTGGAACCGAATTTTTAATTTTAAAATTTTTAATACCAATTTAATTCTTACTGATGCATAAAATAGGTTTAATTCAGTAAAACAACAAAATTTGGAGTTTATGTGGGTAATTTTATGTAACAAAAAATTTAAATTTTCCAATCCTGGAACCGAATTTTTAATTTTTTAATACCAATTTAATTTTTCCTGAAGTATAAAATAGGTTTAATTCACTAAAAACACAATATTTGGAATTTATGTGCCTACTTCGTGATGCCCAAAGACGGACTGACGGATATGCTCAGGTCGTCTTAGTTTTCATCACTGATCAAGAATATACTATATATACTTTATGGGGTCTCAGATGCATATTTCGATGCGTTACAAACCGAATGACAAAGTGAATATACCCTCCAATTCTTTTTTGGAGGGTGTAAAAACAAATAAAACAAATCCACAAGCTGGATTTTTGCGGCCTATTTCTAGATAATAGTTTATATTTATTAACTGCTCCTTAGGTAAATGCTTATAGATATAAAATTTATGAAATAAGCAGTTAATAAACATAAAATATTGTTTACGAACAAGATCGTTATACTATATCGTAGATGATCAAGCGTTATAGGAAAGCAAGAAAATAAACAAATTCTGCTTAAGCTCTACACACTTAAACGACAGCAGACTTGACGGCTTCAAATGCTGCCAACTTCAAATGCTGCTCTGAAGTCAGCTTCATAATTATTTTGAAGACAGCAACAACATAATAATCATCTGATGTGTAAATCAATCAGGGATGCCGCATATATATTTTAGAATGAATAAAATTAAAGTTATTGATGAAATATGTAATAGTATCACGAAAAACTGTTTAGTATTAAAAAAGTTTTTGTTCTTATTTTTCCAATTTATATATATATATATATATATATATATATATACATATACATATATATATATATATATATACATATATATATATATATATATATATTAGGGTGGGTCGATTTTTTTAGTGAACAATCGTATAGCAAAATCGAAATCTGCACCTGATTCTAAGAAAGTTTCCCTAAGAAACCAGGTGTCTAAAATGAAATCCTAGCTAGCGCCGCGAGGCCTGAAAATATTCACTTCCTACACATTGAATAAAAAGAGACCATATGTTAAAAGATATGATGCAATTAATTTCGCTATGGTGTGTGACAGATTCGGTATTTCGGACAGAGTTGCTTCTTGTTTGGCTACAGCATTGTTTAAAGATATTGGTTTTTTGGATGAAAACGGGGAACCAGTTGTCATGGATAAGTGTAAGGTAGCTATTCAATGTGTAGGAAGTGAATATTTTCAGGCCTCGCGGCGCTAGCTAGGATTTCATTTTAGACACCTGGTTTCTCAGGGACTTTCTTAGAATCAGGTGCAGATTTCGATTTTGCTATACGATTGTTGCGTTTTTTGGCTCCCATACAAATCGACCCACCCTAATATATATATATATATATATATATATATATATATATATATATATATATATATATATATATATATATAGTGGCAACACTATATTTGTTTATATCTGCCCGTCAAAATAGAAAATAGCCTAAGTTGGCAGCAGCAGGAAATGCTGTTGTGCAGTCCTGCGGTTGTGCTGCCGTCAAAATAATCGTTTTCATTTATTTAAACACATGGATTTTATTTTTGACATATTGCTGCTTTCTGTCTGCTGTCGCCTATGTGTTTAGAGCTTTACGCAGCAAACAAATACGTACACGAAAAAAATGTTGTTTCTCTCGCTCTCCTTAGGTTTTGGCTTCTCTTTAACATAGAGCCGGGATGGATAACAAGTACTTTTTAATTTTATCTATATTTTGAGTTGAATTGCAACTACTTTGAGGTTTTGTATTTGTAATTGTATTTATTGTATATAATACAATATTTTTATTTATTAGCATCGGACTGAAAATGTTATTTATTTTGTGAACTCGTTTATAATAAATGTTTACTTCAAATTAATATATATTAGCTCATCCAGATATATATGACCTGGGTATTCTTTTGTTCTTGCGTACTTTGCTTAGAATTATTTTCATGGTAGAAAATGCTGTTTCACACTTATACATTGTATATGGTGCCAAACATTGAATACAATTTGTAGATTTCTGGCTTCAGTTTTTTGATAAACAGAAAGCATTTCCATCTCTGTAAAAGTAAGCAGAGGTTTTTTTCTGCTCTGCGCCAGACACAAACGCAACTGTGTTTATATGTTAGTGCACATCACTGATCTGTATTAAAAAAGTGCGTTAGTTGGCATTTATAACTTGATTCATACATGAGCTAGGAAAATTATACATTGCACTATAACTATGACAAAGTTTTACGTCAGCAGCTGTCCAAAGGACCTCATCCGACGATGTTCTCAACACAGTGTGAAATTGGGTGTTCACCACCGCCCCGTGCAATTCAGGGGCCTCACCTAAGTGACCCTTGAGTCACCCAGGTGGCAATTTCTGGAACATGGTAGGGTAATGTTCCATGCCCTAACACCATGCTAAAGTGTTCGATCCTACCTAGAAGATCTTATCTCTAGGAGGCACGAAAGTACCCCAATAGAACCCCATTTGTTGATTCACAACAACACATAGATGTTGCTACTATCAGCTGAACCGAAGCCCAACCGTAAAGATAGGTCATCAGCCCTTATCTGACAAATATTCTACCAATTAGTATCAACCAGAAACCACCACGTGAACTCACGAAGGAGACCTCACCAATATCCAGTCGCAGTAAACTGCTGGGCCAGTACTGAATCCCGTGGTACCAGTTTAGACTACTGGTGAAGCCTCGAAAGCCAAACCAGTGCAGGTTCTATAAACTTCCTATTGACTTCAGTTTCTGTTTTACCCAAACTTAGGTGTCCTCCAGTTGCACTGCAACTTCAGGGATTGGGCAGAGTTCATATTAGTTTTATGTGCTACCAGCAAAAGCAATGTCCATAAAACAATATAGCCCCCGAGAGCAAAACCAGCATAGGTTTTTAGCTCTCTATTGACTTCGATCTCTTACGGCACCAAGGCATTCTTAAACCTTCTTCCTTACAACAGACTACGTAGAAACGAGTCTCTGCCAAATTTCTGTACGCGTCTTCGGATGTGTTTCGGAGTGGAGGGCACCTCCTACTACAGTGATCGTACTAGGACGATGTACATACTTTCCAGCAAAGGTGAACATTAGAAAATAAAACAAGTAAAAACGTTATATTCGACCGGGTCGAATCTTAAATGCCCTCCAAATATTTAGTAAGTGAATTTGAAATGTTTAACTTGGTGGGACAGAGTTCCTTTATATAATATCGTACATCAACGCCCACCAAAGGGGGCGGGGTTTAAAAATATACAATATCATGTTTTCCACAGACGAACGTATGGGCATTGCTAGACCGTCTTAGTCTAGCAATGCGTGACTAAATTGTGAAGTCATCACAATTCTCTTTGGAGGCTATAAAAACTGTTTTTTGGCGGGGTCGCTCTGGCAAGGGCTGTGGGGGAAACATTTCACCTTTGTCATAAAACTCTAAAAATAAATGCTTGGGATAATTATATACAAAATTAAAATTTCTTTTTTTTTGATAGGGTCATTTAGCGGGCAAAGGGGGAGGAGGGGGTAGGGCAGCAACAGGCAGTCATAGGACTCTAAAGATAAATGCTTGGGATGATTATATACAAAATTTAAAATGAAAATTTTTTTTTTGGTAGGGTCATTTAGGGGGCAAAGGAAGAAGCGGTGGGGGCTAGGGCAGAAATCGGCAGTCATAAAACTCTAAACATAAATGCTTGGGATGATTATATACAAAATTAAAAAAAAAATTTTTTTTTGGTAGGGTCATTTTGGGGGCAAAGGAAGAGGGCGGGGGGGGGGGGGTAGGGCAGAAATCGGCAGTCATAAAACTCTAATGATAAATGCTTGGGATGATTATATACAAAATTAAAAAAAAAAATTTTTTTTGGTAGGGTCATTTAGGGGGCGAAGGGGAAGGAGGGGGTAGGGCAGAGTAGTACCAGGTTTCGTCTCAGCTTCGTCATTAAAGCTTAAAAGTGTTATTTGTAAGGAATGTAGGCTTAAGTAAATTTGTTAAATTTTTATGCTATTTTTGCCTATAATAACGCCCACTGAAGTGGGCGGGGTCAAAAAATATTTTTATTTTATTTAATGGCTCCAAGCTTAAGGCGTTGGACCGTATTTGACATAAAAATATATCATTTGCTTAACAAAATAACCAAAAAACTATAAACATGTTGTTTTTTCTGGGTTGGTTTAGTTCTTCTTAGGGGAACTTTTTTCCCTCTAGCCCGATTTAGCCCATCTTCGAACTTAACCTGCTCTAAGTTTTAATATATATTTATGCCAAATTTCAAGAGTCTAGCTCTTTTCGTTTGGACTGAATCGTGATTTCCACAGACGGACGGACGGACGGACATGCTCAGTTCATCTTAGATTTCATCACTGATAAAGATATACTTTATGGGGTCTGAGATGGATATTTCGATGCGTTACAAACGGAATGACAAAGTGAATATACCCTCCAAATTCTTTTTTGGAGGGTATAAAAAAACGTTTGAAATGTCAATGGTACAAGTTGTTTTTTAATTGTACTTAATAAAAGAAAAATTTTGGTATATTAAACATGAAAATTAATCAAGGTTTAAGGGTGATAACAGCTTTTGATACGCTTAACCGATTTTGATCGGAGTAGACTTGTTTCAAAGGCAACAATATTTCACTTATTTTTTGTGAAGACATCGAAACATTTAAAACAGAAGTTTCAGTTCTATAACCTTTCAAACCTAAATTTTTAAAATTTAAAATTTAAAAATTTTTCTTCAAAATTTACCTACTTTCGTACATTTAGAATTTTTTTTTAATTTTGATTCAAATTTTTGGGCATCTTTAAATGTACTTTCAACGACGGCTTGTTTACAAAACTTTTGATGTATGACAGTACCATTTAAATGACATGTGCACAGTAGCAGCAATATTATACAATAATGATAAAAATTTAAAAAAAAAAACTGTGTTATATATATTTTTGGTAAGGAAAACCATTTATTAAGTTTAGAAGAAGATTTTATTTCAAATCGGACACAATAACACCTTTATTGTTATTTTTGTACGTTTGATTGCGTTGTTCGATAACTTGGACCAATTCGTTTTGTTGTCTTTGATCCTTTGTCAAGGTGTTGTTCACATTTTTAATAAGCCCAATAGCTCGCTCGGCTAAGTCATTGACTACGCTGATGTTATCAACAATGTTGATAACATTGACATTTCAAACTTTTTTGTTTTTTAAATGGTCCATGTAGTATGTTCATTTTAAATTTAAATGTTTAAATTTCTTACATGCCCTCTTGTTGCACTGCTATTTCAGGGATTGGGCAGGTAACATATTAGTTTTATGGGTTAGAAGGACTGTAAAACTGCATAGCTCTTTCCCCGGATCTGTGCTGAAACGAGCTCTGACATTACAACTAAGCCCGCCATAATTGCACTATAAGTAAAACCCTACTATATTCTAACTACATTAATCAGAAAAGGATCTATGTATTCTACCGTTTCCATTCATTTATATTGTGATTCGAAACTATTTTCTTTTATTCGAATTACAGAGTATGCAAATGTTAAGCTTTTGTGCATAAATTAATTAGATTTTCTGATCTAAGCCTCACACATATTACAGAGTATTGATATTTATACGCCACCCTAATAACATAAATATGAAGAGTATTCTCTTTGTTGTTGTTATTCTGTAACTTCAATTGTACCTATTTGAATTTACGTAAATAAAGTTTAGTCAGTAAGCATCCGCAGCTGCTCGTGTTTCATTTACTTTCGTCTTACAACATGATACATATACATATTTGTAGTGATGGCTAATACTGCAATAATCGAATTATTTTAAATACCAAATTAATTGAGTATTTTTTCAAAATTCGCTCCCGCTAAAATTTTAGTTCGATTTGCTTTTCATACGTTGCAGTAAAGCATCATCTTAATTTTTCTTTATTATTAAAAAATATGCAAGCACAGACAGATGTCGTGCTGCTATAGTTAACGGCCCATCCACTATGCGATATTATATTATATATTATTCCACATTTTAATTTTTTCCCCATATTATGCAATACGTGGCACAATATTTTTAAAAATAGTATAGCATGAAAAATAAACATTTTCTTTATCACCAACAATTTCTTTATTGCATATCGTTTCTAAAACAGCTGTTGCGCTATGGGTTTCTGGGAAAGCAATATTGTACAATATTCCCAACACATTCCACAGTATATTGCATTCTTTTGATTGTACAATAAAAATCAAAAAATCAATATATTGTGCCATCTGCGAATATGACATACACATTATTATACATGATTACACATGATTATTCCCCCTTGTCTGCAACGATTCAATATATTTCCGCACAAAAGGAGAAATACATATTAGCCCAATTCACAATCCTGTGCAAATGGTCTTGCATTATAGCATATGCAAATTGAGAGAGTATTTGAGAGCATTTTCAATGTATTTTGTTGGTGTAGAGTACAATTATTTTGCTCATGCCACGATGCTAGACTACTTGCTCGAGATTGTGAACTGGGCTATTGAGAATTATTTGTTTTAGAAATGATACGACCACTTAAGATATTATGATGAAATTGTCTGACTACTATTTAATTAATATTCATGTTATTCAAATAATCTGTATATAATAGAAATATGACCTTAAGCCGAAAATAGTTATTAAGGTTTTTAATGAGTTTAGTTCATCAACAAAAAAGACCTCAAGTCTAAAAGAAATATTCGAGTTTTCTGACATAGAATGGAGCGAAATGCTTCGTCACGTGCCGACTCGATGACAGAGTTTAACTCCTGCTGTTGAACGATTATTGATGAACTATCCGGCTATAAAAACATATTTTATTTCTCGAGATGGTTGCCCAGCTTCTTTAGAACAATTTTTTAAACTTGAGATTGCTTATTTGGGTTTCGTTCACAATACAGGTACTGCGCTATTAACATCAATAAAGAAAATGGAGGAGGAAGACAATCTAGATATAATCGACATTTACAAAATAGTAAAAATGCTATGTGACAAGTTTGAAGAACAAAAAAATTAAAAGTTTGATGGTTATATAGCCGAAACCGTTTGTAGTAACTGTGAAAATTCCCAAGTTTCTTTGTTTAAAAAACGAGCTGACGCCGTTTTATCCTATATATGTAAGTAGTTAAATACATTGAAGACCACTTTGATTTAAAAAATAATTAGCTTGAAAAACTGAATATTTTCAATTTGAATTCAGACATTTCAAGATTTTACTGAAGTTGTTAAATTGTTCTCTATTAAAAATATAGATACGAACCTTTTGTTTGATGAATTTGTTATTAACGTACAAAAGGAAAAAACTGTTGACATAAAATGGCAAGTTTTTAAAAAATTTCTAAAAAATTTGCAATTTTAGTTTTTCAATACCTCATTCAAATGCCACCACTGAGAAAATTTTCAGTCTTATGTTTTTATTTTGGAGAAAAGAGAGCAATATACTTTTGATTAAAAATTTGGAAAGCGAATTAATTGTCAAAACAAACTTCTATGTACAACATGTAATGAACTTCATAACTTTTTGAAAACTGAAGAAGGAAGGAATGGAATTTTGAAACATATACCAAAAAGTAATAAATAGTATTAAAAAGTAATATTATATTATTAAAAAGTAATATAGAAACCCGGTTTTCTTAAATCTTCTTTTATGTTATGATCTCATATTATTATTTATTTTATTTTTACATCTTTCGTTACTTATTGAATTAATATTAAAAAAGAGTAATATTTTGAATAAATTGTTATGTTTTTGTTAAAAAATAAATGTATTGTTTTTTTGGCACTCATGTACTAATTTTCCGGATTTCAAATCTGGCTACCCTAGCACATAACAATTAGGGACGTAGTTAATTACGGAAAATTCGATTCAGCTGCATCTAAAAAATAGTTGTCAAAGACGCTTGATGTTGACTGCCTCTATTTACATATAATCATTATAATAAATTATATGTAAATAGACGCATACATATGAAACAGCTACATGGGCTGATTACCACCATCTTAATTATAATTAATGGAATTGTAACTGCTATACTGCTGAATATCCAACAACAATTAGAAAATATATTTTAGCATACAACTCACAACCACCTTTTTAATCTAAAACAGTGTCATACACAATTGTGGAAGCAAAATTCACATGTACGCTTACGCTCTTTTATTTTGAGAGCGTAAAATATAATTGTTTACTGAAGAACACTCTCATTCAGCGGGAAGTATCGCAAGTCCTGTTTTGAGGCCTCTAAACAGAAATAATATATTTATATAAATATATATACAATACATATAAGAGGTTTGAAATAAGTTGGAGCCACTGTATGTAGGTACATCTTTTCGAAAATTTCTTAAAGTAGCTTTTAAATTAATTCATAGGTAAGACTTCTTGTAAAAATTTTTTCTCTTGCATATAAACTAACCAAATTTTCAGCTTAAAAATGGAGAAATATTTTAAAATTAAATATCTGAGCACTTGGCAATTTTCGAAACCCTTTTTTACAACTTATAAAATTAGAAGATATTATTGGTAAATAAAAGGATGCTCTTAGAAAAGGACACTAGTTAGGCCTCGCAACCGCACGATTCTCCCGCTGGGAATGTAAGAGATAAGAGTGATCTCACCAACACAATCATATTTGACATCACTGATCTAAAATCACTTTCAGCATGCAAGTTTTACAGAATCCTGCGAAAGTCAAAGACTTAATGACATGAACTGGGTTCATCTTTTAATTAAGTATGTTTCTCGTAAAGTTATTTAGTATGTAACTTTAATTCTGATTTCAGCTAAGAGCTCACACCTTGATTTTTTTGTTATTATTATCATTAAGGTACGGCACGCTTGGAAAACATTTGTCCAAAAACACGTTCTCACTAAATACTAATAAAAAATCTTTTGATTTAGATACGTGCTTATTAATCAAAACAGTTTGACACGTAACTAATAGACAGTGTCAGAGAATCCAGAGAAACTACTTGACTCAATAAACACTTGTCCGCATTGAAAGGATTTTTCATCAGCATTTAGTGGGTATTCTTTTTTGGGCAAATGTTTCCCAAGTCTGTTCGTACCTTGAAATGTGTAATTTATTATAGATATAATAAAGAATAATAACAATAGAAAATATTGCCCAGCTCTGCTTATAAATTAGTTTAGTAAAAATATATGAGTTAACAAACAAATAAGATACAACACAGAACATTGCAAACAAAACATAAAACCGTTTTTACCGTTTCTTCACTGGGCTGTGATATTTTCATTAACCTGTTATGTTTGCGCTGAAAAAAATATTTCAAAATAAGAGGTTGATTGAAAAAAGGAAATAGAAATATATAAAAACATTTAACGGAATAAAAATAAAGCGGTATTGTAATTATATGTATGTATAATATTCAAATACGACATTTCATACTTGCAGCTTTACTTATTATAAATGCATTTTCAGTATTCACTACATTATTTAATGTAAAGCTGATTGATTTCTTACCTTACGGGGTGGCGCAACAGGACCTTCATCCATAGAACTAATACTTTCATTGGATTGGCCATTGGCTATTTCGCGTTCTTAAAAAAAACAAATAAATGTTAATTAATTTTTGTAGTGAAAATGTTGCATCTTTTATTACCAGAAGATGGTGGTCCTGGTGGTGGCATTTTTGGACGTATTAAAGCTGATTTATCAACGTGTTTTAATGTTGGTATTTCACCTGCAGGTGGTAATACTAATTTTGCTCCAGCCAAGTGTAAATTTCGATTTAGAGAATCGCCGCTGGGCGAACGTTTATGACCAAATGTTGTCATAGCTGGCAATATGTGATGGCTTATTGGTGGTCCACCATTTGGATCCTGCGAAACGAGTTTATCGAAACGTTCATAAAAACCACCACCGTGTGATGCCGAACTATTATGACCTATAATACGGGGGCTACTATCTACAGAACGTAAATGCGGTAAGGTGCCGTAGGTGGCGTCCAGTGCTTGATTTTTATGATTGTGCGTTCGTATATCACTGGTATCGAAGTTTTGTGAATGTCGCGGCGCATGTGGCAATGTACCATAGAAAGTCGACGACGTTGTAGTAGTGCCAGGAGGAGGCGCTGGAGCTGTTCGTTTTTTTAAAGAATTCATATTAGCTGGAAATTTTGCGATTAACAAATTTAGAATTGTCACAAATAATTTTAAAATAATATTTAAGCCAAATTTACCTGTAGATGTGGATTTTCGTGCACCACCCACAAACTCATTATTAGTCCTCGATCCTAAGCGGCCACTTTGACTGGATGCAGAGCTAGGACTGGAACCTCCACCACCCGATGCGCTGTTTGTACTACCTGCATTGATGCTACCCGCACTGCCTAAATACTGACCAAGTGACATTTGTTGTTTGGGGGATGTGCCCGCTGACTGTTGATACATGGGCATTGTAAACTGACGGCTAGGACAGTTGGCAATTGGACTAGAGCTACTCTGTATTGAATCACAAGTTGAGGAACGAGAACGTAGAACAGGTGAATCACCACCAGCAAAACTTGGCGGTCGCGAGCGTTTCTAAATATAAAACAGTTTGCAAATAATACATGAACATATGCATACTTCATTATAGGGGAATCATTCCCCTATATTAAAATAAAATATTTTTGGAATATACATACATATTAAAATAAAATATATTTGGAACCTATTTTTAAAAAATTTGTTATGGTTAATGAAATATATTTGAAACTCATGTTAAATTACATATATGTTCAAATTTGTAGTTTTTTGATGTAAACTGTTTCTGCCAACATTAAAATTTTACTTGAATCTAAAGTAGCCGATAACTTGAAATTTTCATACAAACTTTTCTTGATGTATATTTTGAAATCAAAATAGCTCTACAGCACTTAAAAAACGCACTCACAAGTGAAATTATCGTCCCTGAAAAAAGGAAAACATTTTTCCTGATATCTTGTTATTTACTGCCAAATCATTGACTCCAAACACTATTTATTATATGCCGTGAAAATTATTAGAAAATGAAAGTGTGTGTGAGATATCATCGATACTTTTTATTCGTTTGAAAGACCTGTGGCCTTCAAATATCCTTCAAAAGCCCGACACGTATTCAAAGGGTGCATGGTCCAATTTTTCATGATTGTTGCGCATAAATCATATAGATCAGGCTGATTTTGGCTGATAACATGTTTATTTTGTCTTTGAGGACCGCTGTGATTTGTGGCTTTTTCGCATATACCTGCGACTCTAGAAAACCCCACAAAAAAGTCTAACGGAGTCACGGTGGCCAGTTCACATCACCACCACTTGAGATCGTCGTACCTTCAAATCTCTGCAAAACACCGCCTAAATAGTCGGGTAAAAATAGAACCCCAACAATTGCGCTGCCAGGCTGGTATTGCAACCTATCAGCCACATCTGCACTCATATCCAATGTGGCATTAGGTGTGTGGCACGGCCTGTTAAAATGGAGTGATGGCGCGGCCAGCCTAAAGCCTACACCAAATAGTAAGTTTTTCCGAAAGCATTGAATGCACTTGGATCTCATGTGGATTGGTATCCTTCCGTTTCGAGAGGTTTGTTTCTCCACGCACCCATTCATTCAGTAATGAGCTTCATCTCTAAAGTTGATCTAGTGATGAAAAAATGCATGGTATGCTTAAATGCATCTGTCCATAGTAATGTGGCATAACAAGATGAATAAATAATACTTGATTTGACAGATGTATCTTCTGCAAGATGGTCATTCTCAACTGTCAAAGTTCAGAAGTCCCACTAGGAACACTATCTACATACATATAATGTATCCCAGAAATTTCTATTGAAATTATTCACTAGTTTAACAAATATCACTTTCAATCGGCTTCATAGCTTTATACAATTCTTAATTAATCTTGAAATATTTATTAAAATTCTTAAACGATAAAAATTCAAATCTAAAAGAATAATGTATACAAATTAAACAGGCAAAATAATATATCAAAATAGCTACAAATTAAATATCAAAATAGCTACAACGGTTTTGTTTTTATTCCAAATTAATTGCCGGTATTGCATTTGGACCAAAAATGTCATATACATGCATATATCACATGCGAGAATTCCAAATGGATAACGGACTATTGAAATTAAAAAAGAAAATTGCTCTTTGAAAGCGTCACGGTTACCTAAAACTGCTAAAACGTAAAAAACACGATCATACATTTTGATATAGTAATGCATCTAACATTTTGAATTAAATTGTATTTTAGTGATTTTAGAACGTTAAAACTCATAAATCATAATCCATTTTGTTTCTTAATCAATTTTTAAACAAAACATCTGACAACTTAATTGTTGCACAAACTTTAAAAATAAAATTACTCTCATATCATCCTAAAACTGTGATCTGCAACGCTTTTGAGTAAATTTTGTGCTATTTCGGACTCTACGATTGTTCATTGAACAACTTGTGTGTAAAACAACTTTTAAAACTTTTTAAAATGTTTTTTTCTTCAAATATCGATTTCACTAACGCAAAGTGATTTACAAAATTGGGAACTTAATCGTAATGTTGGATTTAAAGGTTTTCGGGAAATCTGCATTAGCCCTAGTGAAATGCGTTAAATAACAATTTCCCAACATATAAATTTAACTATAATGAGTTGGGTACGTGGTATAATAAAACAAGGTACTGCCACTGTGAGCTATTAAATTTAAAATAATTTTCTGACAATTTTAAGGATTCTGACATTCCCATAAAAATTAAGTTACCATATTATTTTAAGTTACCGGTTTTTTTCTTTTGATTTGAGTTGTTAACATTTTTAATTGCATCGATGTTATAATTAACAATAATTAAAATCCGTTTGCCAATTAATTTATTATAAAAATTAGATTCTATCTATGTTGTATGTTCAGTATGTTTAAATTGAAAATGAGGTAATACAATGAAATATGTTAAAAGAGAGGGGATAAAATAATAGTTAAATACCATGGTATAATATATTATAATGGTGGTTTGTCCGTGA
>OX637534.1:81652354-81729854 GCA_951800035.1 Linnaemya tessellans
ACCTACATTAATGTCACAACTTCTGAAACCGATTTCCAAAATTTATTGCAAGGTATAGAACTACATCGTAAGAAGCTCAATAAATGATTTTTAACAGAGCAAAACAAAAAATTTTTTTTTGCTGATTGGCTTATAATAACATATACTGGGTATAAAGCTAAAAACGGGTATAACACAGGAGCGGTCAGAACAAATTTAAAAATTGTTTTATTCATATTAATTAGAATTAATTTGTCTTTCAAACTGCATCATTAGTTTTTTTTTCATTATCATTGAAACTTAAAACGTTATAAAAGGTTATTAAACAACTTTTGAAAAAAATTCGAAAAATTTTAATTTAGCGTATCTAAATGAGCAAATTCATCACCAAAACTTATATGTTTTTCACACAGGAATAAAGATTGAATACTTTACTTTAAAAATGTTTCGCTCAGGAGTGTAGAAAACCGTGGTTATTAACCAAGTTATGAGTGAAGTTAGAAAAAAGGCAGAAAACTCTAAAAAAAAAATCAAAAATACTTTACACAATAAGCTTTCAAATTTTGATTGAGCACCTATGAAAATCAGTAAAAAAATCGTTTTGGAACACCCTAATGTACATATGTGTACACAGCTTAACACATACCAACTCTTTGCACACAGTATGACCCATTTCTTTGGCTATATCCAGCGGTGTTTTATTTTGTGAATTACGCAATTCATAATCTGCTCCAGAACGTAACAACAATTTGATACACTCACGTTTATCATGCAGAGCGCATAAATGCAAGGCGCTATTTTTACCAATAACATTCATTATGCTGGGTGGATTGGTGGCTTTGTTAAGACCTTTTGGTGGCATATTTTGTATAAGAAAGTCGACAATATGGAGTGTGGAACCCTGTTCTCTAAGTACTGCTAAGTGCAAGGCAGTTTCTCCATCATCCCATGATGGTAAACAACATGTGAGATCAGCACCCTCAGCCCAAACTTGCAATAGCTGGCTCATGTCGGCATTAACAACGGCTTGTTCCAGGTCACAGCGTAAATCGTTTTCATCAGCACAAGTCCGCATAACATAACGCTTCGCCACATACTTGGCTCGAATGAAGTCATAGCGTTGTTCCCTTTTGAAGCGCACTCATAAGTCGCAAAGAAATAACACAATTAATTTTAAAGGATAATACTTACATTGTACTCTCAGGTGTTAGCTTCCCTTTGCCCAATGTGGCTTCCATAATTTCGTTTAAGGTATGATTACCCATGGCACGAGCTATTAACAGATTGGCTGTTGTTAAATTATCTAAAGTCAAACTTTGTATACGAGAGTGATGTACACCAAGATCTCGATGAACGCCTGAACACTGAATGCACACAAGTATACCGAAATTCAGACTTATCCAGGTGACGTCGTTTCGTGAGCCACAATCGCAACACTGGCCGTTGCCTGGCAACATTTGGACGTATCTAGAGCGATAATTAAAAGGAGTATATAAAAATTTTAGCTAAGTCATAAACTTTCAAAAATCATTCGAGAATTACATTTGGAAAAGCAAAGTAGGCTTTTTAAAACCACAACAAGACGCACCAGATAGGTATATGCAACAGCACATTTGAGAGTGCAAACTCTGTCAAAAATGTCTCTTGCGAGAACTGTTTTTAAGCTTCCTCACAGCAATAAAGTTATAAGCATTAAACCAAAATTGCATTATTTCTCAATTAATTCTGGAATAACTCTATATGGCTTTATTACCGATACAGTGTGGTGCAATTATTTACTTATATTTCTATTAGTTGACAACTAAGACAAATTCAGCCCATTTACGAACATGACCTGTGCTATACTTGACGATATATTTATACCAAATTTCAAGAGTCTGGCTCATTTCGTTTGGACTGAATTGTGATTTCCACAGACGGACGGATGGACATGGTCAGATCGTCCGATAAAGTGAATATATAGTGAATAAAGTGAATATACCCTCCAATTCCTTTTTGGAGAGTGTAAAAATATATACAGCGAAAATTCGATAATCTGGACTCCACTAATCCGGAATATTCGGTAATACGGATAGAATTTTGCAACTCATTGCCTATTCTATAATCTGGATTGATTGCAACTCTATAGTCCGGATGGAATAACACCCGTTTTTATTTATTTATTTTTTGCAAATCACAGCATGCTTTGAAAAATACAGTCATCTTGTATTCTATAATTCAGATTGATTGCAACTCTATAGTCCGGATGGAATAACACCCGTTTTTATTTATTTATTTTATTCAAGTCACAGCATTGTTTGAAAAATACAGTCATTTTGTATTCTATAATCCAGATTGATTGCAACTTTATAGTCCGGATTGAATGAAACCCGTTTTTATTTATTTTGTATTCAAACCACATCATGCTTTGAAAAATACAGTTAGAATACGCACATGCGTTTTTAGTTTGGTATTGATGCAAGATGCCTTAAGTGAAGAGAGCACACAGGACTTTATCTATTTTAGATAAAGTAAAATTATTGAAGAACTTAGTAAAGGTATGAGTCGAAGGGTGTTGGCCTTAATAAATACATACATGCGTAGTAATCCGAATAATTCGCTAATCCGGATTGGGGTCTGCAATCAATTATCCGGATTATCGAATTTTTACTGTACTCGTATGTATATCTATAATAAAAAAACTTAGTATTTTTTGACAATTTATTTCACAAAAAAAGTTGCATTGTTGTAATGAAGTCGCCTTGCATATACCTATTTGATGTGCAAAGGCGAATTAACAACAGGTGTGGCCTCGAGAGTTCTGGTGAGTACAATTCGCTTCGTATTTACACTGTCAACACATGGTAAAAATGAACTTTATAACATTTATATTATTTAATTATTAAAATTTATATTATTTAAAAATATGAATCTTTCTTAAAAACTTTTTTATTTTGCAGCCATTTAGACACATCTGACCACATAACAAACAAAAAGCACTAATAGAAACTAAGGATGTGCGCGTTAAGCTCACGATCACGCACGATCACGAAATTCAAATTTATTTCGCGACGCTCACGCACGGCAATGTTTGCGGCGCTCACGATCACGCACGCTCATGAACACAATATTTTTAATCACGTACTTTCACGCACGATGGTAACAATTTTGCGAAATCGCGCACGCTCACAGTAAAATTGTTCTTGTGTGTAAGAGCATTTATCTCTATAGCATCTAGATATGTATGTATGTATGTATGTATTTACATATGTATGCACGTACCAGAGTACTTCAAAATCATGGTTTTTCTTGATTTTATTCAGCACAAAAATTTTTGTTTATTTTAAAGGTTAAAGAAAAATTCAATGATGATTAAAAACCATATTCATTCTGCTGTCCACATCAAATTCTGGTTATGAGTAGAATTAACAAAACCATTTTATGAACAAGATCGCACAGGTAAGAGAAGGGCTTGTAGTAAATTCTTCGTGCCCAAACGCTCTTATTCTCATTAACTCATGCAACATGATTGAACCGAGCGTGTGTGTGGCTTGAGCAATATAATATACGAACAATGCAAACAACGTAACCAATTCAACATTGATACATGAGTGGAGCTGCAGGTTTACCCCTGTATTCATAAAATTTAAATTGAGTTTGAAATGTATTTTAATCAAACTTTTTCATATAAAATTTTCTTAAAACATATTTCAAATACGTTTTATTTTTTTATGAATATGGGGGTTAGTCTTTATTAGAATTTGTTCATCAAAAACACATGGGCAAATGCACGGTGGTTTATGAGACTTTTTTGTATTACAAAATTGAAACAAATGAGAGTGTGTGAACAAGTTTGATCACTTGCAAAAAAAAAAAAAAACAAGTAAAAACGTTATATTCGACCGGGTCGAATCTTAAATACCCTCCAAATATTTAGTAAATTAATTTAAAATGTTTAACTTGGTGGGACAGAGTTCCTTTATATAATATCGTACGTCAACGCCCACTAAAGGGGGCGGGGTTCAAAAATAGACAATATCATGTTTTCCGCAGACGAACGTATGGGCATTGCTAGATCGTCTTAGACTTCATCACTGATCAAGGATATATATACTTTATGAGGTCCAATTCTCTTTGGAGGGTATAAAAACTGTATTTTGGCGGGGTCGCTCTGGCAAGGGCTGTGGAGGAAACATTTCACCTTTGTCATAAAACTCTAAAAATAAATGCTTGGGATAATTATATACAAAATAAATTTTTTTTTTTTGATAGGGTCATTTACAGGGCAAAGAGGGAAGGGGGTAGGGCAGAAACAAGCAGTCATAAAACTCTAAAAATAAATGATTGGGATGATTATATACAAAATTAAAATTTTTTTATAGGGTCATTTAGCGGGCAAAGGGGGAGGATTGGGTAAGGCAGAAATCGGTAGTCATAAAACTCTAAAAATAAATGCTTGGGATAATTATATACAAAATTAATTTTTTTTTGTAGGGTCATTTAGGGTGTGAAGGGGGAGGAGGGGGTAGGGCAGAGTAGTACCAGGTTTCGTCTCAGCTTCGTCATTAAAGCTTAAAAATTTTATGTTTAAGGAATGTAGGCTTAAGTAAAACAATTTATTAAATTTTCATGCTATTTTTGCATATAATAACGCCCAATAAAGTGGACGGGGTTCAAAAATAATTTATTTTTATTTTATTGCCTTAAGTTTAAGGCGTTGGACCGTATTTGACATAAAAATATATCATTTGCTTAACAAAATAAGCTTGCACAAAAAAAAGTCTAGTTCTTTTCGTTTGGACTGAATCGTGATTTCCACAGACGGACGGACGGACATGCTCAGTTCGTCTCAGATTTCATCACTGATCAAGAATATACATATATACTTTATGGATATTTCGATGCGTTACAAACGGAATGACAAAGTGAATATACCCCCCAAATTCTTTTTTGGAGGGTATAAAAAGGCTTGTCGTTTGTTTGTTTTATATTGTTAAACATGTGACCGATTAATAGATCAAATTTAGTTGAATAGCATAAGCCGAAATACACATTCAAATATGGCAGACGGTAAAAATGTTGCTTTAAGTCAAATTTAAACGAACGTTTACACCTTGTCGCCGCGGCATTAGGGAAAAAGTATAATATGGTCCATATTAAGTGAAATAATTATGGAAAACGAACAAGTACTGGAGGGCTACTTATACTGCAGAAAATTTGTCTTTTCCAATTTTAACTTAATAAAAAATACAAAATTACGAGTAAATAACACAAAAAAAGTTCCACACACCACTGTAAAGGAGAACAAATAAAAATAAACAAAAATAATAATAAATATTATTTGCAATATCGAACTGCAAATAAAATTAATGTTTTCTTACAAAAATTTTCTATTCTGTCATAGACGACACGAATAGACATCAAAAACCACTGTAAATTAAAATAAAAAAAATGCTTGCCTTTGTTGATAAGAATGAACAAATTCATACACATTGATTTCTTGCTTTTTGTACTTCAATCTTTATGAAAATTTTGTGTGTTGAGTGGCAAAGACAACTGGGGGCACTCGTGAACGGAATTGTTTTCGATTGAAGTATAATATCGATTGCTCTTAGTTTTCTAATACTGTTATTCGATACAAAACGAATCGAAATGTTTCGTTAGTGTTGCACAATAATTGTATGTAAATACGTTTTATAACACTATAAAATACTTAAAATGGTAAACAAACAAAATTATTTGAACACATACATATGTATAAAGTTAAAAAAAGTTTTAACAAAAGTGTTTAATAAAGATTAATGTTACAATGAATCCCGAATTTTTTTTATTCATCATACTCCGAGAATGAAAATGTCAATATCATTCGGAAAAGGATATAAGAAACTACCAATCCCTTAAATTTAGCAAATAATGAGTAAGTACAGACACAAAAGTATGTACATACATAAATATGTGCATATATTGGATATAAACAAATTCATATGTTTATCTTCCCAAAAGGTTTAAAAACCGTTAATTTATCTTGTTTGTGTTTGAGCTGCAATACTGAACACAATTTTTTGGTTGTTTTTAATTTACTAAACTTTATTTTTTGCTAAATTTTCGGTAAGAAATTTCAAATCGAATGACTTTTTACTAACGAGTAAAAACTCGAACGGTTGCATTCGAATGACAGCTCTATATCGAGTGCCATCATTAGGAATTTCGATACATGTTACTCGATTACGAGTAATAGAATCCCAAAAGTTAAAAATATCGAACATTCGATAGGAAACTCGCTCGTATACGTATGCCAGAATTAGCCCCTTCACGACAAGTTTGATTCGACCTATGATAAAAATAAGCAAGTGTTCAACCAGCAATTGGTTCGATTGACTTAAAATGAACAACGTATATAATAGTTGGAACAAGTTTGATTAATTCATTCATTCCTAGTTTAAAGAAGATTGTTGTTATGAGTCAGCCGATGTGTATACCATCAGAACCAACAAAGATATGTTCGGTTGCTTTAAAATGAACAACAAAAGAGTGTGTGCGGGCAAGTTTGATCATTTGCAAATAAAACACAAGGTTTTTGTGCCTTTGTTAATGTTGAACGGTTTTTTAATCAACAAGTGTATATACATATTGTTACGTTTTTAGACCTTTTCGTAAAAACGCTTTTTATCTATCCTTCAAGGATTCGTTTAATTGCATCAAATTAAAAACACAGACAATTACTTTTAGAAATATAATGCGGCAACACTTTATTTACTATTTAATTAACACGAGTATTTGTACTACTAAACACTTAGCGATGTTCACACGTCTAGATTTAAAATCTCACTGATCCCGCTGTTCACTGGCAGCGTCTTTATATAGCAAAATGACGTCGTCTGGTAACTTCGCGAAGCATCTGGTCATTGTTGTTGTTGGTTGTGCTTTACTTAACATGTAGCTATATACGTGTGTTTGTATATATGACAATGCTGTCTTGTGTTTTGTTTATTGTAACTATGTGTGGTTGTATGTATGAGTGTTCTGCGTGTTGTGTAGTTTTGTTTCTTCTTGTGCTATGTGGGCATGTTGCTGTGTATATTTGTGTGTATGTTGCTGTGTATATTGATGTACATGTTTAGTTTTTATTAGCAGCGAATACTTGCGTACAAGATCATTAAGAATAACATCATCATCTCTTAGCATTGATGTTGCTAGGTTTTTCGTTATTGTTGTTTACACTTGTTATTGCACAGCCTCGAATGATCTTGTATATTCTCAACGATGTATCCGGAATATTCCATTTCCGTTAATTCAAATATTATCTGCATGGTGTTGACCAGGGTTGTAACATTTTGACATCTAGGGATGAGTTTGATAGTGCTGCCAAGTACATATAGCCATATTGTCGTTATATTTAAATCTACTTTTGAACTTTGTAACACTGCCGCCCACTTAAGCCTGTTCGACCCGAATAGGCATACAATCACCTCTTCCATAGTGCGCCAATCGTTCGAGAGGTACCATCTTCATTTTCGACCTTGGGTTATAGCATTTCTGTTTCCGGTACACGACGTCATTCCCTCTCTTAATCACTTTATACGGGCCATCCCAGTGAGTCTGTAATTTTGGGGACAATCCTTTCTTCCGTTGGGTTTTATAAAGTAGAACCAATTGTCTAGCCTTCATGTTGTCACTGACCATCTGGATTCTGTTATGCATCTTACTCCGATTGTTGCTGCGATTACGATAATTATTGCCATAATAACCACGATTGTTGTAACTGTCACCACTGTAATTGCTTATATTACGATTATTGTAGTTGCCGCGTCCTCTATAAACTCCGCGCCTTGTAGATGACACACCAAATGTTTCACCATTCAATATCCGTTCCTGGCGCCAATCATAATTCTTATTCTTTGTACGAACTCGTGTAGTTCTACCGGAAATATTATCAAAGAATGTTTTGGTCTTATCGTAGCCTACAGTAATTTCTTTTTCTCTTGGTTCATGTTCACCAGCTCCAGTTTCATTGCCGAACTCATCCTTTTTATCAGTTTCGCCATTCATCTGTTCTGATTTTGGTTCATCGCTCACCTTATGTTTTGGTAGTCGTGACCGAAGTTCTTCGAACTTAGTATTTGCTTGTTCACAATCGAAATCTTGCTCAAACTTAATGGGATTACCTAAAGGCTTCTGACTCACACTGGGACCATTAGCTGATCTATAGGCCATTATGTTACGCAAATTAGAACGTGGTCCCATTCCATAATTGCCCATATTGTTGCCACGACTTGTATTCCAATTGCGCCGATTAGGGTTACCGCCCTGATAATTGCGTTGGTTGTAATGATTCATGCTATAATTTTCCATCATACGACTGGAACAATAATTACCGCTGTTGCGTTGCTGATTGTCTCCACGTTGATTTGGATGGTTCTGCCGCTTACGACCAGCATCGCACGATTGACCACCACCGCCATGGTTAGACTTATTTTGATGATTCTTATGATGTTGCTGCTGTGGTTCTAAGTTCACTCGTTTGCTGTTTCTTGGTGGCGAAACAGATCTACCTCTTTTTCTTCGTGCTTTGCAGCTGCGCTGAAAATGACCGATTTTTCCGCAGTTAAAGCACTTAGGCTTTTCTTTGGTAGCACTTTCCGCCAACAGTTGTCGCATTGCCTCCTTAAAACTAGCAACTAGGCTGTTATCTTCCTCAGACAAAACCTCCATATTCTGCACCTTACATATCTGTGGATTACAAACCATCCTTGCAGTCTCCTGAGCCAGAGCAAAGGAAACTGTCTCAGCGAAAGTGGATTTCTGCGTTGCGAACACAGCCAGTTTAACATCAGAGTCGCGAATGCCGTTAACGAACACCTCAGTTTTAAAGTGGTCCAGGAACGGGTGACTCTCGCCTGGATATGTGAGCTGCACTAAACGCTCGATTTCCATTGCGAAATCTTGTAGAGACTCGTTAGGCTTCTGAACTCTACATCGCAATTCCATTCTGTATAAATCGCGCTTGTGCTCACCACCATACTTGCGCTGCAATGCTGCCATTATTTCATTATAGTTGCTTCTGCTGCTTACTGGCACGGTCTCAAGTACCTCTGCGGCTGTACCCTTTAAGGACAAAATCAACTCTATGGCCTTTTCTTCCGCATCCCATCCATTTCTGCTAGCAACCGTCTCGAACTGGAATCTAAAGATGCCCAATGGTACGCTGCCGTCAAAGCATGGCGCTTTTATTCGCGCAGAAACCTCCGCAACTGCTCGTACTGTCCCTCCACTACGCTCAAGGTTATGCACTTTGTCCTCTAGAGCATGAAATTTTTCTTCGAACTCTTTTGCATGCTGTTCTAGGCCACCGCTTTCTAGATGTTGGACTCTCTCTGCCAGCTCTGAGAATTTGTTCTCAATAGAATCCACCCTCCTATTAATGGCCTCAGAAACCTCTACCAGAGTCTCGTTCGTGGCTCTATTTGACTCCTGTATTTCTGCTACAAGCTTTTCAGTGCTGATCCTTGATGCTTCATGCATCTGCTGAGAGTTCTGTTTAATTTCAGTTATTTCGGCTACAAGCTTTTCAGTGCTGATCCTTGATGCTTCCTGCATCTGCTGAGAGTTCTGTTTTATCTGGATCATCATAGCAGCGAACATTGAATTTATGTCCATGCTGCTGGTCGTGGCAGGAGGACATACCTCTACATCGTCTTTGTCCTCAAACTCGTATGTCCCGATGTCCATGCCGCGATTCTTAAACTCATCTATCAGCCTCTTCTGCAGTTCAGCCTTGTTACCTGCTGTTGGCAATTCCCGCTTACTAAGCTCCTTTTTTAGCTGTTCAACTTTTAGCTCATCAAATTTCATAATTATTTATTATAATTTAATATTTTTAATGTCCTTTTTTTTCTCCTTAAATTGCAATGTCCTTTTTAATTATTTTTGCAATCCCACTTCTGACACCAATTGTTACGTTTTTAGACCTTTTCGTAAAAACGCTTTTTATCTATCCTTCAAGGATTCGTTTAATTGCATCAAATTAAAAACACAGACAATTACTTTTAGAAATATAATGCGGCAACACTTTATTTACTATTTAATTAACACGAGTATTTGTACTACTAAACACTTAGCGATGTTCACACGTCTAGATTTAAAATCTCACTGATCCCGCTGTTCACTGGCAGCGTCTTTATATAGCAAAATGACGTCGTCTGGTAACTTCGCGAAGCATCTGGTCATTGTTGTTGTTGGTTGTGCTTTACTTAACATGTAGCTATATACGTGTGTTTGTATATATGACAATGCTGTCTTGTGTTTTGTTTATTGTAACTATGTGTGGTTGTATGTATGAGTGTTCTGCGTGTTGTGTAGTTTTGTTTCTTCTTGTGCTATGTCCCAGCTAGCATTTGGCTGATAATTTTTTGCAGAAATCTCTTCTATGATTCTCCTCAGATCACTTTTGATGATTAAAAACCGATTTATCGGTGGGGTGATTGAAAAAGGATTCATTTATGATTCATCGATATGATCAAATAATGATTTCTTGAAAGTAGAGGAACAAAATTCAAAGAAATCGCAAAAAAAAATTGTTGATGTTTTTTTAGCATCATTTTTAAATCACATATTGCTCAGCTTGAAGATAAAGAATTCTTTGCTATGCTGTTGCTTTTGTTTATAACGGTAAATTTTTTTACGTTCAATGAAGCATTAGCTTCAGCATTTAAATGTTTTGAATTTTTGTTTATTCGTCTCGTTAAAGTCGCGGAGAGAACATAACTACTTTTTTTAAAAAGTGAAAATTTTGTGTAAGTAAACTAAAAATTAAAAATAATAATTAAATAGAAACGAAAGTGATGTCAGCAAAACAAATAAAAAGATTGGCTAAAAAAGAAGCCCAAAAATTATTATCAATTACTGAAAATAAAAAAATTAAATTACAGAACAATTGTGAAGACATGTTTGACAGTTCTGAAAATTATAGGTGTGAACATGACAATTGTGAAAATGCCAGTTTCGAAAGCAAAAGTGAAAGTGACAGTTGTGAAATCAAAAGTGAAAGTGAAGAAGACGAATTTAACTTGTGTGAGGAGCTGGCTAAATGGGCCATTAACTTTGAAGTAAGTTTTGTTGCAATAAATGCGCTTTTAATTTTGTTATTAAAATGCAACATTAAAGTGCCCAGAGATGCCAGAACCCTTTTGAAAACTCCTTCCACTGTTATAGAGAGAAGAGTTGGTGAAGGTAAATACATTCATTATGGGTTGAAAAGCGGTTTAACTGATTTTCTGATAAGCAATGACTGGAAATTATCTAATATAACGTTAGATTTTGGCATTGATGGTTTACCATTATTTAAAAGCAGCAGCAAACAAGTTTGGCCAATACTTGCCAACGTGGTGGGATCTAGTTATACTTTTCTTATTGGAATATATGAAGGCACTACAAAACCAAACTGTCCAAATAATTTTTTAAAGGAGTTTATAACAGAACTGAAATGCTTAATGCAAGACGGATTAGTCTTTGCAGATCGCTTTTTTTATATCATTGTGCGCTGTTTTGTTATGGATGCGCCAGCTAAGTCTTTTATTTTAGGAACTAAAGGTCATAGTGGGTACTTTTCTTGTGTACGGTGCACTCAAAGAGGGGAAATGGTGAAACATCGTCTTGTTTTTCCAATAGCAGGCACTTTTACAATAAGAACCAATAATTCATTTCGGAACCGCCTTCAGCCAGAGCATCATTTAAAACAGTGTATTTCGCCAATAGAAAGCCTTAACATAGATATCGTATCACAGTGCTCTTTGGATTACATGCATGTGGTCTGTTTAGGCGTAGTGCGTACCCTGTTAAGTGCGTGGATTAAAAAAAAGGGGGAACAATTTTCATTATCTTCCTGGAAAATTGAATCCATTTCACAGGAGCTAATTTTAAATAGAAATAACATAACGAAGGAGTTTCAGAGAAAGCCTAGGAGCGTGAAAGACTTAGATAGATGGAAGGCAACAGAGCTAAGACAATTCTTGCTCTATACTGGCCCGTTTATATTGAAAAAAATATTAAGCTCAGATAGATATGAACACTTCCTAAAACTATCTTTAGCTTTACGAATACTTTTAGATAAAAATGATTGCAATAACAACAACTTATGTGCTGAAAATCTTTTGAAATCGTTTGTGCATGACATTCCAATTTTATATGATTTGTCCTTTCTGACATATAATTTTCACACTTTGTTACATATGCATGAAGATGCAAAGCTATATGGACCTTTAGATGGAATAAGTGCATTCAAATTTGAAAATAATATGCAAAAAATTAAACGTAAAGTTAAAATGGGGCGAAATGTTGCCGCACAGATTTTTAAAAGATATGTGGAAAGTAGCTATCATATAAAAATAAAAGATCCAGATAAGCGACATACATTATTTGGTAAAATTATAAGTGGGAAAATTTCAAATGTAAGTGCGAATGGTTTCTTCTTTTCCTTACGAGAACCAGATAACTTTTGTTTGGTTCAAAATAAAGTTGTGAAAATAACAGATATAGTCAAAGACCATAACGGCGCTGCTTTTATCGGAGAAGAAATTAAAAACTTGACGACACTTTTTCTTAAACCTATAGACTCTACTAATTTTAACATTTATTGGACGGCTGAGCTCACTTTTGATAATAAAATCAAATTTAATCTTAATGAAATAAATAAAAAATTCATATGTTTACGTGATTCTGTAGACAACAGCTATTTCTTCACACCTTTAATTCAAGATGTCGCAGAATAATTTATTTTCCTCTGGAGACTTTCAGTACACACCATCCAATAATTTAACTGCTTGTAAGTAAGAAAGTTAATTAATATTTACTAACAATTCTTTTGTATCTAATTCAAAACTGAAACCGTTTTTGCTGCATGCGTAATTAGGAACTTACACAAGACGTTTTGGTGGAATGTTGAAAATACTTACAGCCTTATTCATAAAAAATGATTCTGTCTTATTATGGGTTAATAAAAAAAATTTTTAATGGAAATCAGTTTCACAAAACTTTTATAAAGCAAAACTATTTTTTATGAATAGGTCCTATATTATTTACAAATTATCTCACTAATTACAATTATGAGAATTAGGTATTAATTATAACTTGTCGACCATGTAAAGGTGTTTAAAAAAAAAACTATGTCATGAGCAGGGCCAGTTTTTTGTGGCATATGCAATTTTTGCAATTTTAATTATTTCTGCAGTTACTGACACAAAAAGCCATTTTTAGTTTACTTTGGCATAAAATACCTTTTTTGCAATATAGAAAAACTTTATTGGCGACAGATTTTTTGGCCAGTCATTTTGAATCATTCTTCGTGCCACAAAAAACTTGCTTTGGGGCAAATCACGGCATTCGAAATCAAGTTACGTTCGTGTAGAAAAATATTTCGATGACTAAAATTGTTGGATCACGGTATTCGATCGTAATTCATGTTACCCACTACTAACGATTACGACGATCTAACATTTTTAACAACCGTTAACAACATTTTGATGACAAAGTACTCGATTTCGAATGCGGTGATTTGCCCCCTGGTCATGAGAATTCCCTCAAGATGTATTATGCATGCCCTTTCATGCAAGCATGCTTATAGCTTAAAAATAACTTTCTGCTGGCCTTTGGTATATTGAAATGTAGACAATGAATTTAATTTTCTAGTGCAAAACGTTCATGTTCCTCAATCTGATAGTGCGCAAATAATACTTGAAATGCGAGAGGAGCTTAAGTTCCTGAAAACGGAAATTTCAGCAATTAAAAACGGTATTAAAGAATTGGCGAATGAATTTAAGCTGTCATTTACTAAATTGACAGAGGAGGTTATCGCTATTAAGTTGGAAGGTAGAAAACAATACAAAGACAAAATATCAGCCGACCAATATAAGGACATGGAGCATCTACCCCTAGCCGATATAAATGATTTTAAAGCTTTTGATGTGCAACTACAAAAGGAGGAAGAAAAGCTTATGCAATTTGTAAGTATTTGTATAAATACATAGATATATATTTACATATTGTATAAATATATATGTATATACATATATATATGTATATCTATATATTGTTTATATATATGTACATATGTATATAAAACAAAACATTTTCAGAAACATTTCATTGCGAGGACAGGTGGTGATGGGCCCGCAGAGTTCATTAGATCAGCTGTACGAAAAGTTTTTACCGATGAACTAGCTTCCTTGTATACTTGGAAGGGGACTAGTAGCAAACCAAGCGCCGAAAAATCTTTTTCTGTTGCAACAATAAAGAGTAAGTATGGAGGAAGTATTATCCTTATTGACAAATATAATTGTTTTCTTCTTAGATGTTTGTCATCTCAAGTTTAACTGCACTGATAAAGACATGAATGCTGTGCTTCAAAAGTATTTTATGCATGCAACAGACCGAATAAAGCGACATCAACGTCTAAAATAAGTCTTTTTAATTTCTAATGAAGTTAATTTAATTTTTTTATAAGAGACAATGGACTTTTTACTTTTATTTTAAATTAATGATAATCAATTACAATTAATTATTAATAAAATTTTTTAAATAAAATAATTTAAATATGTACTTAATTTTTTAATAAAAAACGTATTTAGAAGAACATGTGACTTGAGGTAGTTTATTTCCCACATAGAAATATTTAATTTACGATTGAAAAATGAGACGAAAAAGTCTCCCCAATGATTTAAATATTACCAGAAAACTGATCAAAAATGAATCAAAAAATCGTATCAGAAATGATTCTCTGGGATGATTCATCTGTAGGGTACCATTTTCTCACAACGGGAGTATCATTTATGATCGAAAAATGAACTCATATGCGGTTATTTTCGCCCTCAAGCTGATTCGGAAAAGATTCGATTATGATACAAGAACTATAAAATATGCGATTGAAAAATGAGACGAAAAAGTCTCCACAATGATTTAAATATTACCAGAAAACTGATCAAAAATGAATCAGCAAATCGTATCAGAAATGATTCTCTGGGATGATTCATCTGTAGGGTACCATTTTCTCACAACGGGAGTATCATTTATGATTGAAAAATGAGCTCATATGCGGTTATTTTTCCCGTCAAGCTGATTCGGAAAAGATTCGATTATGATACAAAATGCTAGCTGGGGTGGGCATGTTGCTGTGTATATTTGTGTGTATGTTGCTGTGTATATTGATGTACATGTTTAGTTTTTATTAGCAGCGAATACTTGCGTACAAGATCATTAAGAATAACATCATCATCTCTTAGCATTGATGTTGCTAGGTTTTTCGTTATTGTTGTTTACACTTGTTATTGCACAGCCTCGAATGATCTTGTATATTCTCAACGATGTATCCGGAATATTCCATTTCCGTTAATTCAAATATTATCTGCATGGTGTTGACCAGGGTTGTAACATTTTGACATCTAGGGATGAGTTTGATAGTGCTGCCAAGTACATATAGCCATATTGTCGTTATATTTAAATCTACTTTTGAACTTTGTAACAATATTTTCCTTTCACGTACTAAAGTTTTGAATCAAGCTCCCGCAGCCACCATTTAAAGGGTGCACTTTCACCTTTAGAACAATACCAAAAAAACTAAATTATCTTGCATAGTTCAAAAGTTCTATCGCTTTTTGTAAGGAGACTTTTGTGATTTTTTAACATTTTTTACAACTTTTATGACGCCATATTTCGGAACCCGAATGAATCTGGGGTAAAATTTTTTTGTTTAATAATACTCTTATAGTGATGATGCCGAAAGCCATGATGGTTTGACATGGCTTCACCCTTATCCCTTATTTTATACTTTTATTGTTTACAAACTGTAGACTAATTGTAAAGAGCAATAAACATCACAAGGCATAATTTAACATTTTTTACAATTTTTTACAACTTTTATGACGTCATATTTCGAAAACCGAATGGATCCTTTTTTTCTTTAATTATAATCTTATAGTGTATAACATTTGTGCTGAATTTCATTGAAATCGGAGGTGATGATGCCGATAATTCAATTTTTTCGTGATGGTTTGACGTGTTTTAACTCAAACGAAATATAAAATTTACATTCTACAAAGCATTGAATGAAATTTACTTGAGATATTAACTGAAGCAATATGAATACTAAGTCACAAATTTATGAGATATTTTGGATATATTATCTTTCACAAATCTCTGCTTAAATTGTTGTTAAATGATAACTTACAAATGAAAGTGCTTAGTTTACCTTATAACAGTCTTTTGTAGTTCAACTAAACTAGGACTCATTTGAGGATTTGCATGTTGGAATGCTTTAGCTAAAGCTTTCTCTTTACAATTAACCAAAACAGCCATCCAGGCTTTTTGGTCAGCTTCATCTTCAGCTTGAAAATGATATGGACGATTATCTAGAAAATATTGAAGAAATAATTAGCAAGACATGAAAATTAAACAATAGAGGAAAATTTTCTGAAGAGGCACCTCACGGAATCAAAACTGATTTCGATCAGAATCTTATTCTGAGACATTTCGGAGTGTTTATCAAAGTACTTACAACTGATTAAATCAAAGCCTCTCTTGTCATCTGGCACTGGCTTAATCTGACACGTTAATAAGTTTACTCTTGTAGGTGGTTTTGTTTCATCCGCATGACAAATATCAAGAAAACCATCACTGGTCACACGACATCGTCTTTTCTGCCACACTCTACGCACTTTCCCTTCACTTTTCTTTAGTAAATGTCCAGAACGAGTAACTCCATGATGTTTATCACCTTGCAGTTGATGTAAAGAATAGCCGGTGCCTCCTCCACCCTTGTCTGTGGGTACATTTTCCACACGGTCAAAATCAGGCGTACTTCGTAAGAGCGTTCGCAATTCCAATAAACTACGACGATCTTCATCTTGCCGTTGCTTAATTTTGTGTAACTTATCACTCAGATCACTAATATATGTTCCGAAGTGTTCAATAGTTTGCAAACCGTCTTTGAAATAACTAAAACATGAAAAAAACATTTAGAAAATTATTGTAAATATATATAGATGCATTGCGAAACATATTGCTATGTACATATAAATGGTAATTTTTTAAAACCTTGCGGATTTGATTATAAAAACAATACATAAAGTTTAGAGAAATGAATGAAATCTTTATTTGGTCTAGGTCGAATTTTAGCATACTCCCTCAAACATATCGCTAGGTGTCTCACGAATAAATTCTTCATTGCGTGAACATATAGCCCCACGAAAAATCCTTTAAAGGCATTAAATCGCACTATATAGGCGGCCAATTTGTAGGGCCCAAACGTGAAATAAAAAGGAGTTCACCGAAGTCGCCTCTCAGTAGGGCCATTGTTTCGCGTGCTGTGTAGCATGCCAGCCAAATCCCACTCTTTCATTTTGGTAAACAAAATATTTTTTAATCATTACACGGTAGTGCGCGCCGTTCACAGTAACCTTCCTATCTTCGTCGGTTTACCAAAGGCCCATAATCCACACCAAGTAGTTTTTGGAATGTGATCACACATCCATTCCATCAGAGATGTGCTTCGTCCATGAACATAGGAAGTGCACGATGCACTTTCTTAATGGAATAGGAATTTTGATAATAAAATTCAATAATTTACGAGCCTACAGTTGAATTTAAATGGTGCGATCATAGTATTTTATTGCCAAAGATTTACCATTAGGCCCGTTCGAGTACTTTTGTAGTAAATGAGAACTTATTGCAAAATTTTAAAAATTCGTAAGATTTAGTAAACAGATGGCTGCAAATTCACATAGTGATGAAAACGATTGTGCTTCTTCTATTTAACTCTTTTTTCACACTTATAAAAAAATTTTACTAAACTTTGCTACAAGAAATGTCTGCAGTAAAAATTTGCAAGTTCTCAGTTAGAGAACTGTCAGTTTACTCTCTCAATTCATGTTCTCATTTACTGTATTTAGTAAAATGCAAAAAAAGGTCAGTAGAAATTTTTTAAAATTTCTGCGTACTCGAAAAAACTTATTGTTGAGCAATTAGTATAGTTTTACATATTACTGTTCTTGAAATTTTTTGAAAACATAAAAACAAAATTTATTCCCAAATCATCAGTAGACTTTAACCACAGTTTTGAAAAGTTAAAAACCTCTTATCTTATGCATATACTTCTGAAAACCATCTGAGAATTTACAAAATCTGAAATCTCAGATGGTTTTTAGAAGTATATGCATAAGATAAGAGGTTTTAACTTTTCAAAACTGTGGTTAAAGTCTACTGATGATTTGGTAAAGCACCAATGAAATGCATATAGACATTGCTTAACCACCAACAAATAAATTTCATTTAAATGTAATATATATACATATATATATATATATATATATATATATATATATGTATATATATATATATATATATATATATATATATATATATATATGTATATATATATATATATTAGGGCGTCTCGAAAAAAAAAGTTCGCCGTTCACCACCGAATATAAAGCTTTGTTGCAAGGTGGTTTGCTGGAAGTAGGGGTCGCTAAAATACTTTTTCATTATACATATATCTTGGATTCGTCAATTGGCAGACGACGTACAACAGATCATTCGTCCGTCCATAGAAAATAACGCGTACTTTTTCCACCCCGAGAATGTTTTGTTATCAATGACCAAGATCCGCTAGTACGTTCAGATGGCTATGCTAAGATTTTTTCAGGCCGAAGTGACGCAACGGTATGCATTCGTCAAATGTTCGGTTCACAAGTTCATAATTTCATAAACTTCGAGAGTGACTCATATTCCAATATGATCAATTAGACCAAATTTGAATTGACGGAGCCGCCATGCTTGCAGTTCTATCTGCAAGACCAGCTGGAAGCATTACAATTTTCAAATGAAATAGGGGAAATACCAGGTCAACATAAACAAAGTAACTTCATTTGATTGCTTTGTTTGCTAAACTTTATTATTTCCACAGCTTATCCATGCCATTGTCAAAGGTAGGTAATTTTTATTCGGGATATGATGGGTAAGTACAACGATTATCGAAGAAAAAAAAAAGACGAGAGAAAAACATCAATATATCACACTTCAAGATCCGACTTGGGAAAAGAATCAGCACGTATAAAATTAAAAATTTTGTGTTAAACAACAGATTCCCAAATATATAAAATAGGAAAAATATATATATATATATATATATTTCTTTTTTTAATAGTTCTGTTGGAATTATTGAAAAACTTCCTTAGCAAAAGTTTAATGATTTTTAGTGAGCTTTAATTTTCCGATATTAGGGTGGTAGGTAAATACAAGAACGGTATATTTGAGGCCAATGACTATTAAAGCAAAACATTGGCCTCCTCAAGACAAAAACATCGACATATGACTTTTTGAGATCCGACTATAAATGTAGAAGATATAATAAAAAATTTATTTTGGCGACCCCTACCGCTTTTTTTGGCCTATAAGGGGAGACCCTCTAATATATATACATATATATATATATGTATATATATATATATATATATATATATATGTATATATATATATATATATATATATATATATATGTATATATATATATATATATATATATATATATATATACTAGAGTAACCCTGCCCGCGTTGCTGGACAATACAATAACATACGTCTTTGTATTAAAAATAAAATTTTCTAGACATTTTCATGACTCCGTTGTTGCCAGTTTTGATTGTCACGTTCAGTGTTACGTTCACGATCACTTATTTCTAACTCACACTTTCAATACGTTCTTCTCTTTGTTCTTGATTTTGATCTTGATCGTGCCATTTGTTGCCTTGCTAATTCATTACTTTCTAATCGCTCTTCTTCATTCTGATTAGATCTATTTAAACGTATTTGACTGATGTGGCGTACTCGTCGGTCAATTTGTGAACGTCTTCGTCAAGGCATTGTTGAATAATTTTTTTAATATTTTTTTCATGCAAAAGATTTTAATTTTAACTGAAAGATTACAAATCAATAATTAAAAAATGTCAATGCTAGCACTGTAATCTTAAATGCCAATCAATAAACACACAAGCCCAATTCACAATCCTGTGCAAATGGTCTTGCATTATAGCATTTGCAAATTGAGAGAGTATTTGAGAGCATTTTCAATGTATTTTGTTGGTGTAGAGTACAATTATTTTGCTCATGCTACGATGCTAGACTACTTGCTCGAGACTGTGAACTGGGCTACAGATTTTAAATAAGTCGATGACGCGAGCAAGCAGAGCCTTATACCGACAAAATGTAATTCTCATAAGAAAAAAAAACATTTTATATAGGGAAAACACATCATCATAAAATTGCGCGTATAACTCATATTCGTAGAAATTTTTCCATGTTTCTTTTTATAAACCATCATGCAGTCGTACTTAACATACAACAAACAACTTATATGCTTACTTAGTTAACTGAGACAATATATCAAACAAATTATATTGTGTTAGAAATAATATTAATCATATTTGCAAAAAGCAATAAAAAAAGAACAGTTAAAAAAATTTACCACAAATACTGGAAAAAATTAAAGACATTCAAATTTCTAGAGATCTCTTGCAGAAAATCTAAAATAGAAAAAAATAACTTTTACCGTGATAATTATAAAAAGTACCGAAATATATTCCAATCAGATATTTACAAAAAATATGTATAGAATTAAATAATTAAAAAAATTATTTTATTAAGCTAAGAAGCTCGAATAATAAAATATACATTACGTTTAAAAATCTTTGTCAGAAAACAAACAAAAAAAAAATTTGGAAAACAATTGAGCCTAAATGATATCCCCGCAACTTCCGGCGAATTTAATTGCAAAGCTAAGAGTTTGATTAAACACTGTTATTTTAATTTTCTGGTTGATGTATTTTGCCAGTCCTATAAAATAATCGAGAAGACTAACTGATTAGATACTTAATTTCGGAGTTTAAAAACATAATAATAGAAATATCTCACGAACGTATCTACTGATTTTGACTCGGTTACTGGCGGTCGACATATCACGAGAGGCTTAATCTGCTTTAAAAAAATTATTTTTCTCAGTTTTATGATTCGGTCAAGCCCAAGGCAGATTTACCAGGTACTCTTACTAGTACAACAATAAAACAACACCAAAAACCACACGTATTTTGTTGGTAGAAAATGTAGAGCTAATGTCAAAATCAAGGAAGAAGAATCATTAACAAGGAAGATTTAAGAAAAAAAACATTTTATGTGGCTTGTATATAAACTTTTGACAGTAGCTCAACAAATTTCAATATACAGCTGCCGTACTGAGAGTACCTGGTAAATCTGCCTTGGTCAAGCCATTATAAGCGGGTCATGTACTTACACACACACTCATACATATAGACATAGTGAAATGCTCTCAGTCAGGGAAACTTCCTATGAACTCAAAACATCGAGATCTGGTGAAAACGCGATTTTTTCAAATCGCTTTCCGATTTTTTTTTAATTTTTTTTAGCGTATTAATGTATTAAAAACAGAAAAAAGTTTAAGTATTAAATTTAACCCCTTTTAACTCCTTTTATACCCTCCAAAAGAGAATATGGAGGGTATATTCACTTTGTCGTCCGTTTGCAACGCAGCGAAATATCCATCTCAGACTCCATAAAGTATATATATTCTTGATCAGTGATGAAATCTAAGACGAACTGAGCATGTCCGTCCGTCTGTGGATATCACGATTCAGTCCAAACGAAAAGAGGTAGACTCTTGAAATTTGGTATAAATCAGTGGTGGGTACCGTCAATGTATTGGTAAATTGTGTATGTGTTGAGCTTGCGAGCTACCTACCAAACAAAAAGCCAAGCGTTTGAAAGATAATGGTGCATTATATATTTACACATAAGTACCAATATTTTCTAAGTTGAAAAAAAAAACGTTGATTACGTAAAATTATTAATTAGAAATAAATCTTTTTCTAAGTAAAGAGTCATATAAAAAAAACTAAAAAACATAGGACAATAATTTGTTATGTTTTCCATTAAAAAAAATAATAATAAAAGAATGGTTGTTTGTTGGAGCGTAACACTGAATATTCGCCAAAAAAGAATACGCGGTTAGATGTATCAAACTTAATAAGCTTTGATATTTGTCGGCATGGAAGATCATTTTCATATGGGAAACATATTCAAAATCAAAGTTTATCTAGATATATCAAGTATATGCAAGAGCCCAGCTGGCTAAAATTTTTTTAGTTTTTACCTGAACGTATGTCAAAATTTGTTTACTTTTGTAGCCAGCCATATTTGTTTATTCTTTTGTCCAATTGTGAAAAACATTATTAATTCAACAAAAGTAGCAAAAAAGAATTGTTGTGGAAAAAATTTTTGTGAAAAAGTGTATTGTTTAAGAAAAGTAACAAAAAGAACTTGTTTTAAAAAAGTTCTATGCGAAAAGTAGTGAAAGGTATTTAAATTTTTGGAAATAATTGTGAACAAAATACCTATATTATAAAAGAAAATTTCTGACACAAGATTAGAATTTTACACAAACAAAATGTACGGTGGTTTTTGTAATTTTATGTTGTTGTATTCTTGCGACTATATCAAGTAATAGATAAACTTTGTTCAAAATATTTTTGATAAGTAATAATTTTAGCGAACATTTTATATTGCTATATTAAATTGAATTACGATTTTTATAGACTAATTGTTCGAAATTTTAATTTAAATCTCAGAAAGACATGATAAATATTTCAAGGCACAAAGGCAAGTCAACATAAATTTTTGTTATACAACTTACACAGCAGAGCAGGACAGTTGTTTTCGAAAGACGCAACCCTTTCATCTTAAGTATTTAGGTATAAAAATTCAAACCAAAAAAGTTTGACTTAGGTGTGATGGAACAAAAAATTGAGAAAAATGGGACATGAAGAAAAATAATCAAACGGTAACACGGGTATTATAACAATAACATGTTAACATCACGTTGATACAGTTCTCGTATCCTTTTTCACAATAAAATGTGTGTAGATAGGAACTGTTATCACATTCAACTAAGCCACCTAATAAGTGGTGACAAATACAATACACATGAGCACTGATGATGAAAGGGTTGCGTCTTTCGAAAACAGCTGTTCTGCTCTGCTGTGTAAGTTGAATAACAAAAACTGATGTTGACTTGCCTTTGTGCTTTGGCATATTTATCATGTCTTTCTGAGATTTAAATTAAAATTTCAAACAATTTTTGATAAAATTTTATACAGACTAAATAAGACTAAGTGTATTACTAAATTAAGGGAATTAGTATAGTCCGTTATTGGAGAAAAATTTTATAAAAGGCATTGTATGTTATCGAAAGCATTGTTTACGACAAATTATTTTTCGCATATCATCATGACTGAAATTGTTTGCTGGACAAATATTCTGGAAAAATATATAAAAAAATTCGTAAGCAACCGCCTGATATTCATTCCTCGCTGTCTCATCGACGACTAAATTAAAGAGGGTAACAATACGTGTGAATGATCTCAGCACAATTGTGCTATGAAACGCCCGTATCTGATATAAATATATCTTGAAGGATAGCACAGGTTAAGTTAGGAGATCGGCGAAATCAGGCAAGAGGTAACCTCTAAAAAACAACATAATTTCTAACGCTTTAATTGTGTTAAGCAAATGATATATTTTTATATTAAAGGTCCAAGGCGTTAAACTTGGAACTGTAAAATAAAAATAAAAAATAATTTGTGGACCCCACCCCCTTTAGTGGGCGTTATTATATACAAAAATAGTGTAAAATTTTAACAAATTGTTTTACTTAACCCTACATTCCTTAAAAATAGCATTTTTAAGCTTTACCGACGAAGCTGAGACGTAACTTGGTACTAAAAATGATTTTTCAGTATTAAATTCTTCTGGTTTCTTGACCTCTTTTTAATTATTATTATATGACTTATTATTTGAGTGACTTCTTCACACAAAGGAGTGACGAAATATTGAATTTAAGAATTAAATTAAAATAAAGAGACTTTAAGCTTAAAAATATCAGAATACAATAATTTTTCAGTATTCTAACCAGAAGAACACAAAAAGTGTATTTTAAATATTACGTTTATTTCAATTTAAATTTTAATTATTTGCATTGAAAAGTTTGAACGATTTTGTTTGTATTTGTTTTGTTAATGGATCCAAAGAAAGCGCGAATTCGTTGGAGATCATCGTATATTAAACAAGTAAGAACGTTATATTCGAGCGGGTCGAATGTTAAATACCCTCCAAATATTTAGTAAATAAAACTACGGGAGTGGCCGCGGGGAAACATCTCACATTTAGCATAAAACACTAAACAGTACATTTTTGGGATTATTGAGTGTAAAAAAAAAAATTTCATAGGGTCATTTAGGGAATGGTAAAACAGTGCAAGATCAGAGAACATCTCAGGTTAATCATAAAAAATTTAAAATTTAATTTTTAAGGAATGTAGGGTTAAAGTATACAATTTGTTAAATATTTACACTATTTTTCCATGTAATATGTTACTTCAAGGCCCACTAAAGGGGACGGGGTCCAAAAATTGATTTTTTTCGATTTTCTGACGGCAAGTTCAGCGCTTAGGACTTTCTTTGAGATAAAAATATATCACTTGCTTAACAAAATTACAAAAAAAAAAATAGTTTAAAAATTATGTTGTTTTTAAGATGTTGGTTTAGTACTTCTTAGGGGAATATTTTCCCTCTGGCCCGATTCAGCCAATTTACTAACTTGACCTGTGCTATCCTTCAAAATGTATTTATGCCAAATTTCAAGGGTCTGGCTCTTTTCGTTCGGACTGAATCTGATTTCAACATATAGACGGACTTACGAACGGACATGGCTAGATCGTCTTAGATTTCATCACTGATTAAGAATATACATATATACTTTATGAGGCCATAGAGGGATATTTCGCTGTGTTACACGCGGAATGACAAAGTGAATATACCCTCCAATTCTTTTTTGGTGGGTATAAAAGTTACGTACGTTTACATTCACTGTTTTCATTCATCAGCTTGGACCGATTTTCTAACCGTTTTGCTTGCTTAACGGATACTCCGCTTAATCATATTTTGAATTTTTTGCAAAATATATTATCTTCACGGTAATAAATTGAAAACAGGTGGAACAAATTGTATTATTCGTCAAATGGTCCATGCCATTCAATATATGATACTTTCTTATTAGAAAGTATAAAAACACTTTTCTTTTTGCTTTCCATTGCGGCCCAATTCATGAAGACACCAGATTAAGGTCTTATCTGATCATGCAAGGAGTGTTCAAAGCATATCCACATTTTAGATACATTGTAGATGTAGCTGTCAACACAATCAGAAATTAGTTTCGGAAGCCCGGAATAATGTATAGTGCTGTAAGGAGTTTTGCGACATATCGCTGTCATCTGAGGTTTTAAAAACATAATTTAAATGATATTAGTAATAAATTCTTCCGGTTTCTTGACCTCTTTTTAATTATTATTGTATTCTGATATTTTTAAGCTTAAGGTCTCTTTATTTTAATTTAATTTTTAATTTCAATATTTCGTCACTCCTTTGTGTGACTTCTTCAGGAAATTAATTATTTTATTTAATATGAAAAAATATTTTGTTTATGTACATATATATATATATATATATATATATATATATATATATATATATATTTTGATAAACAAAATATTTTTGGTAAAAGTGCGTTACTTATTACATAATTGCGGTTTTGGTAACCACATCCATCACTATAAAATATAATCTTAATAGGGTTATCACTGTTATCAAGGCTGGGAAGAATTTTGTTTTCAATAAAATAAACCCATATGCTAGCAAAGTCTTCAGCATAGAGCTGCAAAACTCTCGAATTCTCGGAAAATTGTCTATAGCAAAAAATGTATGTAATTAAACTAAAATTATGTTATCACGTTAACTGTCCACAGCTCATATATGGGCTATGAACCGAAAGCACCAGGAGTCCACTGCCCATATGTGGCCTGTTTATCCATACAAATTTAAAGAGCTTTAAAATTGTGGACGTTGAGAGAACATCGTTTATTTGACTTGGACTTCACAGAACAGACCATACACCGATTATGGAAAAAAACAACGGACGTGTGCGGCACTCTTCAGTTTTTACCTTGGACAGTTAACGTGTTATCTTCCATAAAGTAAAAAAAAAAGTTGAGTTTTTTAGAAACTTAAAAAGTTTTTTTATATAACAATAAACAAACAAAACATACATATATGTGAACGGCAACGGTTGATACAGTTCTCGTATGCAATTTTCTAATAAAATGTATCTAAATAAGAACTGTTATCATATTTAACTAAGCCACCTAATAAGTGGTGACAAACACAATACACATGAGCACTGATGAAAAAGAGTTGCGGATTTCGAAAACAGCTGTTCTGCTCTGCTGTGTAAGTTGAATAACTAAAAAACTGATATTGACTTTCCTTTGTGCCTTGGATACTTTGTCATGTCTTTCTGGATTTAAAACACAAAAAATTCGAGCAATTAGCCTATAAATCTTAATTCAATTTAATAAATTCATTAATTTATTTTTACATTTATGTTTATCATTATTTTTATTATTACAAAAGCTTGAATGTTGCATTTTTTATTTCAAAGCCGCCGTCAGAGCCTTTTTAGTAACTTCACTTTTACTTTTTGAATAACCTGATTTTTCTCGATAGTATCGCAATCGGATAAAAAACATCGATAGTCCACTTAAAACCAAACAATCGATACTATCGATAGTACCATCGATAGTTTTGCAGCTCTACTTCAGCATTCACACCTCCTTCAGCTTCATTCCAGAGGAAGCAATACCCGTTTTATACCCTTCATAAAAAAGTGAAAGGGTATATATAGGTTTGACATTCCGTGTGTAATTTCTTCGATATGCACGTGGGACCCCATAAAGTATATATATTCTGGATCCTTATGAATAGCCATGACGATTGAGCGATGTCCGTCTGTCCGTCCGTCTGTACGTGAAATCGGTTTTCCCAAGCCCCCAGAAGAGCTAGAGACTTCGTTCTTGGACCGTTGGATTGGAAATGAACTTAAATAGGCTGATATTGAAATTCAGAAAGATCCAAAGTATGGTTCCAGAGCTGGGAAGCTTACACCTATTTCTCGACGCAAAATTTATACCAAAAATCAATTATTTTTTTTAATGTTTGTAAATTAAACCTACTTCGTGCTTTGGGGAGCCTCAATGGTCTATTAAAAACTAAAAAAATAAAATTTTTTTTTCCAGGGATGGGAAATTAAAAATTTTTTTTCGGCCTTTTAAATTCAAATTTTGCTACCAGGGGTGGGAAATTGAATTTTTTTTATATATGAAAGTAATCAAACAGGCAACTGATGTTGTTTTTTTTGTTTTTTGCTAACTAAAACTGTCTTATAATTTAGGAAGAACATAATTGGTATCAAAAATTCAAAAATAAAAAATTAAATTTCGAATCCAGGGATGGACAAGTGCAATATTTTATGGTACATGAAAATTACCAAAATGGTAAAAAATTTGCAGTTTTTCGTAAATAAAACTACTTTATACCTCAAGAAGCGTTGCACTGATAAAAAAACAAACAAAATAAATTAAAATTTCGTTTCCAGGGTTGGAAAAATTAAAGTTTTTTTTGGTACATGCAATATTTTGTAGTACATGTTATAACCAAAATGGTTGCAAAATTCGAGTTTTTCTTAAACAAAACTTCTTTATACCTCATGAAGATTTGCATTGATAAAGAAAATTTTAAAAAATTTAAATTTCGCTTCCAGGGTTGGGAAATATAAATTTTTTTTAATCATAAATGTAACCAAAAAGGCAATTGACGTTGTATTTTACTAATTAAAACTATATTTATAACCTATATGGTTATAAATATTAAGTTTTTCTTAAATAAAACTATTTCATGCCTCATTAAAAGTTGCATTGGTAAAAAAAATTTAAATTTCGTTTCCAGGGTTGGGAAATTGATTTATTTATTCTGCATAAAAATAACCAAAAAGGCAATTGACGTTGTTTTTTTTTGCTAATTAAAGCTGTTTTATAATCCAGGAAGAACAAAATTGGTATTAAAATCTTAAAAAATCAAAATTTCGACTCCAGGGTTGGACAAATGATATATTTTATGGTACATGAAAATAACCAAAAAGTTTAAAAATTTTAATTTTTTTGTCAAGTAAAACTATGTTACACCTCACTAAGAATCGCATTGGTAAAAAAATAAAAATTCCAGAGTTGGGAAATCGAAATATTTTTCGTACATAATAGTACATACATAAATTGTGCTTTTAGTGAATTAAACCTATTCGATATTTCAGAAAAAATTAAACTAGTATCAAAATATTATAAATTCGGTTCCAGGGTTGGAAAATTGAAATATTTTTGGTATATAAAAGTACATACATAAATTCCAAATTTTGTTTTTTAGTGAATTAAAGCTATTTTATATATCAGAAAATATTAAATTAGTATTAAAAAATTAAAAATTCGGTTCCAGGGTTGGAAAATCGACATTTTCCGATTCATATAAGCAGCCATTTTATTTGTTATTTTTTGATTTTTATGATGAATTATACCTACTTTATACATCAGAAAGAAGTAAACTGGTATTAAAAACCAACAAAATCTAAAAGACGATTCTACGGTTGGACAATTAGAACTTTTTGGGGTACATGAAACGGATTTTTGTTTTGTTTGTAATTTAAACATATTTCATATTTTTGAAAGACGTTCACAGGTATTAGATATAAGAAAATTAAATACCCTTCACATCTGTGAAGGGTATTTAAGATTCGGCACAGCCGAATATAGCACTTTTACTTGTTTGTTTATTACATATGTTGAAAAAAACCAAATTGTGAACCTGTAATTTCGTTCTATAATACAAACTGCTGACTTGGGATTTCGGAGCCATGAGTAAGCTTGAAGATCTACGGTAAACACATTGGATTCGTAAGAGCTGTCTTTGTTCTTTTCCATTCTTGCTTCTTCTTTTTTTTTCTTGGTGAGAAGAATATTCTTCCTGTGGAGTAGTGCCGGCAGAATAACGTGCACATATTTCATACTTGTCCTTCTTTGGTGCAAACAAGCCAAGATTTCGGCTCTCAAATACCGAATGAAACGTACGTAAGGAAAGTGGCCGGACGTTGTGAGTTGCGCACCAATCTTTTGAATAAAAATCATAAAGCATTTGCTTAGAACGCCATTCCGGTAATAGATATTTTTTTTGCGTGACAGCACGACAGTAATGAGACTCCATCTTCCAAAACGTTTTGAATATCTGCTGTCGTTGAGCATCAGTCACCAATGCACATTTCATGGTAGCAGTATCACATGTTTGAGCACACTTACATCTTGCCTTTATGGCTCGTGCAACTTTTATTTTTTTATAATTCCACACGTCACTTTCGTTTTTTCTTCCCCAATAGCTTTTTCCACATTCTCTTCTGTTTTTATTTTTTGCAACGAGCCATGTATTGTTCTCCACCTGCGCTCTCTTTTTGCGTTTTTCATTTCTCACTGGCATATCAAAGGAATTGTCAGAGTCACTGTTGAAGCCATAAGGAACCAAACCAACCACACCATCATCAGATTCTATTCCAAAAGACGCATCATCGATGCACTGAAGTGATTGTGCTGTAACGTTGTTATTGTCGTGCAAATCCATGAAAATCTAAGCTAAGAAATTGTTTTGTAAAAAAGGGTGCGAAAAAACAATAACATCTGACTTAGCGCAATTTCTTTGATAGTCGTAAAGTTAGCACATTTACACATCATTGCCAACATCAGGTAATAATTATTCACATACATATTTTTTTTTTAAACTGTGTATTTGGAATTTATTTCTAATACTGCATCAAAATCTCATTTTTCACAAACAATTGACTTAGCACAATTTCATGTTAAGCTAATGATATGCATTTTATTGGTGCTTTACCAAATCATCAGTAGACTTTAACCACAATTTTGAAGAGTTAAAAACCTCTTATCTTATGCACATACTTCTGAAAACCATCTGAGAATTCACAATTTGTAAATTACAAAAATCAATAAAATAGTATTCGATATATACATATATATATATATATATACATATATATATATATATATATATATATATATATGTATATAAATTTATAAAAAAAAAATATATATATATATATGTATATATATATATATATATATATATATATATATATATATACATATATATATATATATATATATATATATATATATATAAATATATATATATATATATATATATTTATATATATATATATATATATATATATATATATATATATATATACGTATATGTATATTTTAGTTTATAAAATGAATTTGAAACCAAAATGCAATAACTGGGTTTTATAGAAAAATGTTAAGAGTACTGAGTTTTCGTTTAACTGAACCTGTGAACCGTTTTCGTAGCTAACGTGAAAAATTTTGTATAATTCTGTGATATATAGGATTTCTTAAATCATAAGTCAGCATATATATTTCTTATTTTTTTTTTTTGTATTTCTATTAGATTTATGTTTGATATTATAATTATTAACTTATGCGAAAACTACAGAAACCAGGCACAGGTTTCACTAATCAGAGCTTCCCTTCACTGAAAATATCGCATAAGCGGAGCAAAGTTCCTGTAATTTTCCATGTTTACTTAATTTATTTCTACTACACATAAAATTTTACAGAAATCGGTACATTGTGATTATAACCCAAGAGAACACCACTAAATTCGAGTTATCTCTCATAGAGAACCGCAGTCTTTCGTTAAAATATTTGAATTTTCAACCAAAGTATAATTATAGTTGTTTCAGATATACAAATAAAGTTATTGTTAATATAATAATAATAATAATAATAACAATCGATAGAGAACGAATAAACAACAGTAATAATTGCAATAATCAAATTGCCATTCAAATCATGCACGATAATCACAAATTTGGAATGCAATGGTGGTATACAATTTTACATCATACGGCAATATATTGAAGTTTTCATTATTATCTTACAATTTACCCGCCTAAGGGGTTCTTCGAATGTATATATACATTGAGTAAATGTGTATTGTCGAATGCATCTACATATATACATATATAATATATACAATAATTCGAACATATGCATGTGCATGTACTTACTTATTCAAAGCGTGATAGTATTCGATAAAATGCTGCAGCAGCTCGATGCCAGTTTTTGTTTTGATTTCCTTGTATTTCAGTAAATACTAGAAGCAATATAATACAAATATTAATTCGTTTAAAACTCTATAACAACGTTTGTGCAAATGTTTACTTTTTTGTTAAATATTTCAATAAATTGCATTACCTCGCACGTTTGTAACTGATAGAGACGTCTTTCTTTTTCCATTTCATCAGCAACAACGGCAGCATCAATTTCCGTTCGTACCATACCGGCTTCTTTGGCTTGGGCCTTTTTCTCTTTTTCTATTTTTATAAATTTAGTTTCATAATCTTTGGCTGCTTTATCGAAAGGTCTTTTCATTTCTCCCTTAACACCTCTCAACTCACTTTTAAGCGTTGTATCCACCGGAAACATAACAATATTGTTGATATTTTGCATCTAAAACAAAAGCAAAGATATAAATTATTTATTATACCCTACTTCTATCAGGACCAACCACACATACCAGAGTTTTCATTAATGCACTCAACTCTTTTGTTACCACAGAAAATTTAAGGAATGCAGCTCCAATGTCAGGTTCATCTTGATCTATTACTTTACCACCCAAACGTTCTAAGGCTCTAACCAAAAACATTTCATTATCTACGTGAGCTGCAAAACGAAAAATAAAACAAATTCAAATGAGTGTTCAATACAGTCAAAAATTATTTTTATGTTAATATAAAGCTAGCAAATTTTATGATTCATGAAAGAATTGAATAAAGGTACGGTCACACTTATCAAATATTTGCCCAAACAAGCGTAATCACTAATGAAAGATATTTCGGTTTCGATACGCGTTTATTAAGTAAAACAGTTTCATACCAAACTAAAAGATAATGTCATAGAGTTCAATATTATTGGAAACTGCTTAACTCAATAAACACTACTTGTCTGAATTAAACATATTTCATTAGTATTTAGTGGTTACGTTAAGGGACAATTGGCAAGGAAAATTTATAACAACACCGTCACTGTTCATGCGTTGCCCAACTTTTAATGTTGCCATTAGTTGTATGTAAATTTTAGTTTTATGTAAAAATCATTTATAAAATAATATGAGAATTTTATTGGATCAGCATAAGCCACTTCTATAATTATTTGAGAAACTCTAATTTCGTATCAATAAATAACTTTGAATTAAACTTTATTCCGAAGTAGGTGACCGGCAAACTTCGTTTAGCTCAAAATAGTATTTCTGAATGAATAAATTTCAGTTACTATTCCACACAATTAATTTGTTCTTTCCAAAATTAAGAATCGTTTTCAGATGAATCAATAATAGTATAATTTCAATTACAGATTTATTGAAAGAATTTTTGAATTCAATTTCATATATTTACAAAGGTGATCTTACGGACATCGCGTCTCCTGCGAAATTTGGATATAATAAAATAAAATTGACTATTAACTTCCTGGAATTCTATTCGTTTAATTGAAGGTGGAAAATATGGAACACAGATTTGTAATCAGTTTAAGACTGCACGATACGCAACATCTTTTGTTTTTTTGTTCCGTAGCGTGAATGAAGAGTGAGCATGGTTTTTATTTCGGGAGCATGCCACACATACAGTGGGGTCTACGAAAATCTGCATACCACCATAGTTTCGGGCATTTTGTCATAACGATTATATACAAAATTATGAAATTTAGTGTGAGATCTATTTTTATTATATGATGTTTTATAAAGAAAGCTGTTTCAATCAAAACTTTTTTCAAGAAAAGTTTAATTCTTCGATCTTCTTATTATTTGTTCTAATTTTTTAGCAAAAGATCAAGTTGTAATGTAAAAAACAATAAAAAATTTGTTGTAATTTCTACAATATTCTGCTACTAATGGGTAACTTATTCAAAAGAAGATATGAATATGTAAATACACTTTCAAAAGCATTGGTTATGAAAACTATAAAGAATTTTGAATAATAAGGGATACTCGAGTAGAGCTTCTCGCAAAAATAAACAATTCAGTAACTAAACCAATTGCAAATTTTGCCTGAAACTCACCCATAGCATATTGAACATAGGATATGAAATTCTGCAAAATATTTTTTCACTGATAAATCGAAATATATTATATTTGGGAGTGATGGCAGAGAAAAGTTATGGCGAAGAAAAAAGTTATTGCTTATTTCCGATAATATATACACTGTATATTATACAGCCATATGTACATACATATATGGTTCGCTATTAGTATAATTCCATTTGGAAAAAATATATATTAAACTATCTGCAAATATTTTAAATACTGTGCGGTGTTCGATTTTAAAAACAGAATAGTGATCTAAAGCATATGGCTCAAACTATCAAATTGTCTGCTTTAGCACGCCACTCTGCAACTGTAGACTCTACCTCAAAGATCGGATATATTATTGCGCGCTGCATCGTCTTTATATTTTTGTACTATACGTTATTTACTGTATCAAAAACAAATTAAAAATAAATGTTTTTATTTTAACTGCTATTCATGTAAGAGAAAGAAAGTTTTCGACATCGTTATTGGTTATTGTTTACTTATTTAAATTATTTAATAAAACTTTATTTTATTTTATTTAAATTATTTTATTTCTTTGTTTATCTGTGGAATGCTGAGCAAAGTGTCGGTGCACAGATGCCGACGGGGTAACTGAGACCAGATGCTCGTATTTTCTCATATTTCTTCATCTGCCCTCTCAATACTATACTCTCCTTTTTAGATCCGACGCAATATTTGTCCAGCAAACAATTTCAGTCATAATGATATGCGAAAACTATTTTGTCATAAACAATGCTTTCGATAACATACAATACCTTTTATACAATTTTTCTCCAATAACGGCCTATACTAATTCTCCTAATTTAGTAATACACTTAGTCTTATTAATTAGTCTGTGCAAAATCTTATCAAAAATATTTTGAATATGTTTCCCGTATGAAAATGATCTTCTATGCCGACAAATATCAAGCTTATTAAGTTTGATACATCCAACCGCGTATTTTTTTTTATTTGGCGAATATTCAGTGTTATGCTCCAGCAAGCAGCCATTCTTTTATATTTTTTTTTTGTTGAATGGAAAACATAACAGATTATTGTCCTGTCTTTTTTAATTTTTTTTTCATTTGACTGTTTACCTAGAAAATGTTTTATTTTTAATTAATAATTTTACGTAATCGACGTTTTTTCCAACTTAAAATATATTGGTACTTATGTGTAAATATATATTGCACCATTATCTTTCAAACGCTTGCTTTTTGTTTGGTGGGTAGCTCGCAAGCTCAACACATACACAATTTACCAATACATTGACGGTGCCCACCACTGTTTTAAATGGATTTTAGTTGAGTTTGGTAGTGCAAAGATATATGGGCAATAGAAAAAGAATTTATTTAAGTGAAAAAATTAAAATTTTAGAATAGTACAAAAGAGGTATATCCTTGTCAGTGTTTGAAAAAGTGCACCCAATGGAGTCAACAAAATAATATTAATTTTTCGAAGTCATTAGTATTAAGAGAAATACAAGAACAAGCTATTCAAATAAAGTTTGCAACTCACTCAGAAACAAACATCTCTAAATAATTTTTAAATTGAATAAACCTATTTTATAATACTAAATGCAGTAAATGTTTTTAAATAAAGAATTACCACTAAAAATCAACTAAAATGAAAAAAGTTATGCATAAAAAATCTTTGCTATATAACGAATTTTTCACTATAACGAATAGCTCTGACATTATATCATTCGTTATACCGAGCTTTGACTATATATACATATATATATATATATATATATATATATATATGTATGTATATATATATATATATATATATATATATACATATATATATATATATACATATATATATATATATATATATATACACATATATATGTATATATATATATATATATATATATATATACATATATATATATATATATACATACATATATATATATATATATACATATATATATATATATATATATATATATATATATATATTATATATATATATATATATATATATATATATATTTATATATATATATTATATTATATATTATATATATATATATATATATATATATATATATACATATATATATATATATATATATATATATATATAGATATATATATATATATAATGTATATATATATATATATATATATATATATATATATAATGTATATATATATATATATATATATATATATATATATATATATATATATATATATAAATATAGCACTTTTACTTGTTTTTTGAAGTTAGTTTTATTTAATTTTTTTGAATAACAAACAGTTAATAATAAAAGTTAATAATAATAATATGAAATGTTTTTTTTTTTTAGATATTGTCATAATTATATTTATAATGAAATTTATTTGTTGAAAATTGTAAGCGATAAGCCTGCAACAGGTTGCGCCTATCATAGCATATAGTGCAAAATATATTTGTGCGGCTATATTTGCCATGGCTGGCGCAAAGGACACATCGCTTACAATTTTCGTACTTTTTCATTTTGCTTAAACAGATACTTCCAGTTCTGGTTGCTTCTGGGAATCTTAGCGATCTTGAGCAGAAGTACTAATCAAATGTTTGCGTCTTGTGGTTAAAGGGTTAATTAATTTTTTTTACACAACAAATATTCTGTTTATTTTTTCTTATTTGTTTACTTTTTGACATTTGCTTGATTGGAATATTCTAATAAAAAAGTAATTAGTGTTGCTTCTTTTCACTTTAAGTTACAGAAACACTTTTCTCGCACAAATCGCGAAACGATGGAATTTTTTGTTTCATACGTCATGTGAGACATTTTACTATGCGAGAATTACAGAAACGAGCTACTGGTTATTGAATGGTAAAAAATTTTGCATGAATGTTCACGCACATTAAATTTTAATGATCGTTATTAAATTACATTTTAAATCGATAAAAAGCACCAATTTCTATTACAAATGGATTTCAATGCCCCATAAAAAATTCATTGCTTTGTTTAAGTCACATTAATTTGGGTTAATCTGATCAAATAAAGGTGATGATAAAAAAACGCAAATTTCGCGTACATTATATTTTAATCATCGTAACTAAATTACAATTTACAAATGTAAAAAGCAACACATTTTTGTAAGAAATGGATTTCAACGCCCTATGAAAATTAGTATATTGTTTAAGTCACATTATGGCAAGCAATCTTCGGACAAATTGTGGTCAGACTTGGGTCAATCTGATCAAATCAATGTAATGATGGAAAACACAAACTTTGCGCACATTCAATTTTAATAATCGTCATTGAATTACATTTTAACACGATAAAAAGCACAAATTTCTATTATAAATAGATTTCAACAATCTATCAAATATGATTTTTTTGTTTAAAAGTGACATTACACGGTGAAACAAGTAAAATGAAGTAAAAGCTCCTTGGATGCTGTACCATTTTCTTGGTAGGTACTGTCGAGTACAACAAAGTTTTTGGAATTTTCAAAACACCCCCAAAATCTTGAGTTACGGATAAAAAATCGAGTTTTCATACCCGTATGCACTAATCACCTTGTAACTTAGACAAATAGCAACCGATTGCAATTATTTTTGGCAGATATTGAAAGAAGAAGGTTAGACCTATCCAACGGTATATAGTTTCTTATAATATACTTTTGATACATGTGTGTATTTTTACACCAAATGTATTTTTTCCGGTATTTTCCACATTTTTCTAACTTCCAGGACGTTGTTACACAATCTTTTTGTATAGGAACCGAACTATTTAGATTTTATTTCAAAAACATAATTGATATCAAATAAAACGAGCGTTGATGTTTAAGAATCAGTTACAAATTGACTGATTTATTCAACTTAAAAGAAAAAAATGTTTACCAATAAATAATTTTTAACGATTCCGACCAAAAATGTTTGCTTGAGCCTTAAAGTCATGCTTCAAAAAACAAAAGAGAGTTGAAAAAATGCATCATTCAAAAATCATAGTGTAAAACTCCCTTTACACTGTTATTTTAAATACGAGGATGGTCTGAAAATTTTTCGGAAATATTTCGTTTTTTATATAATCTCCTTGCGTAAGCGTGTTGCCTATTAAAAAAATTTAATAACTGTCCAAAATATGATGTAGGTGAAACCTTGGTGAGTAACTGTCAAAAGATGCACAACTGCAATCACTCACTAGCTTTTATTAACGAGCGCCGTTACGAAACTTTGCTGACCACTCCCGTAAAAGTTAAAACAAAAACATGTAAAAATATTGTTTACTTTTTTTTTTTTTATTTAATGTGACCCTTTATTTATCACTTCTTTATTATTTTCAAATACTTAATTGGTAAACCTTGCAATTTTATAATAATCGTGTGCAATTTAAATACAAATGTGTGATAAACGTAACAAATTTTGCTATATCTGTTCATCATCGTTAAACAAATTTAAAGTTCAACGGTTAGTGTCTTTCCCTTTGCTGTGCCTATGACTTGGAATTATCAGGTATATCACAAGTCGGATGATTGCTATTTTTGCCAAACAAATAATTCAGGCCATACTTTTAAGACGCGAAGAACTATTAAGCACGCAAATGTTGCCACTGTTAGAAAACGAATATTTTTAAATGATAAACTTCCAACAACAAGCAAATCTGCTGAAAATGAAAAATATTTGGAAGAGGAAGATAATAATCCACTGAAGTCTACGACAACGGAACCAAAATATATTTCCAACGCAAATTTTATGGATATCATCACAAAGACAGTCTGTAGTTCTCGGATCGCGACTAAAACAGTGGAATTTGCTAGAAGCACACTTTCGTATTACATATAGTAGAAAACGTGAAATTTCTGTGTTATTTAAAGAATGCTTCGAAAGTGATAAAAATGACAGCAATTTTGCGGATTGCAGGGATATTCCAAAGCAGTTTTCTGCACTGAATTACAATTATAACGCCGACGAATGGCTTTTTATTGATGACTCATGTAAAAGTAAGTATTTTTCAAAAAAGTTCCAATTTTCTACGCGACTAACACAAAAGAAACTTACGAAGTAATGCAAATTTTATTTGGCATGTAAAATGCTTATACAAAACATCCATACTTTCTTTGTGAATGAATAGTCGTGCAAAAAATCACTATGATTGCAAAGTATGGCCATCTCGTCAGTCTCAGCAAATTGGTAAAAAAAAACGTCGTGAACATACCATTAGTTAAAGCTGAGAATGTTATTCTGCCACCATTGCGTTTAAAATTAGGATACATGAAACAATTTGTTAAAAAGCATGATGTTTAAGTTTAAAGCATGAAGCTTAAGTGAAGCCAAAATAAAAGGAGATATTTTGTATTTTGCATCCAAAATTAAAATTTTTAGATCTTTTGATTAATTTTAGGTATTTTTATTGGACCGGCAATTCGTAAAGTTATGAAAGATAAAACCTTTCTAGAAATGTTGAGTCCCGTGGAAAGACGCGTGTGGAAGAGTTTTGTTGCGCTATGTAATAATTTTGTTGGAAGTCACAGAAGCGACGACTATGTCATGATCGTTATGATTTTTTAAAAGCTTATGGTGAAATGGGCTACAATATGTCAATAAAAATTCATTGTTTGCATTCGAATTTGAATTTTTTCCAGACAACCTAGACCAGCTTAGCGATTAACAAGGCGAACATTTTCACCAGGAAATAGTTACAATGGAAAGACATTTTGAAGGAAAAAATATAACAAACAAGCTTTCAGATTATTGCAAGATACTGATGACAATCAATTAAAAAGAAAAAGGCCAAGCAAACATTTTTGATGTGAATCGTTACAAATTATTTATTGGTAAAAATTTGTTTTTCTTTTAAGTTGAATAAATCAGTCAATTTCAAACGGATTTTTAAACATGAACGCTCGTTTTTTTGATTATCAATTATATTTCTGAAATAAAATCTTAAATAGTACGATTCCTTTACAAAAAGATTGTGTAACAACGTCCCGAAAGTAAAAAAATGAGGAAAAAACGGAAAAAATACATTTGGTGTAAAAATACACACAAGTATCAAAAGTATATTTTAAGAAACTATATTTCGTTGGAGAGGTCTAAGCTTCTTCTTTCAATATCTGCCAAACAAAATTGAAATCGGATGCTATTTGTCTAAGTTACAAGGTGGTTAGTGCATACGGGTATGAAAAGCCGGGTTTTTACTCGTAACTCAGGATTTTGGAGGTGTTTTGAAAATTCCAAAAACAGAGTGTTGTTGTAATCGACAGTACCTACCAGAAAAATGGTATAACATCCCAGAGACTTTTACTTCATTTTATTTGTCTCACCGTGTTATCCAAAACAATCTACAGAAAAATTTTGGTCAGACTTGGGTCAGTCTGATCAAATCACTGTAATTTAAATGGAATTGATTCCAATTTTTTGTCGAAAGAGAGCAATAGTGAAGATAAATATTATAACCATTTATTTCCTTTGATTGGCTAAGACGTTAGCGTTTACGCATCGGCGTTTTTCGTAGTTAATTAAAGAAAACAGCTTATTATCTCGTAAATCTTGTACAAAAATCCCAAATCGGAAGACCGATTTTTTTTAAATTCTCCGAGTTTTTAATAAGCACTGTATTTGTGTTGTTACAAACCACTTTTTTCTGGAATTATTCGTCAAAATCGAGTATTTAATATTTCAGAAGTTATTTCATTTAGATTTCTTCAATAATCAGTAATAACCAAGAGTGTTCTTTGGAATGGTAATAACATTTCATGGTGATTCCTATTAACCATTATGCGAGTATCGGAGCACATGAATACCCATTACATTTTATTTAGAAACTATTTCTTAAACTCTTGGATGTGTTAAGCTAACACTTAATGAGCATTCCTTATTATTATTGTTTTTAAAGCGTGTTTTTATAGTGTCACAACAACAGAGCAACGCGTGCAAATTGTTGAAATTTGTAATCAAAATAATTGTTCTATTTGTCAAACTCATCGTGCAATTCGAAGAACAATACATCGTTTTCGGAAAGCATTGAAGATGATCCTAATCAATTAATTCGTCGCCGTTCTCAGCAACTGGGGTTGTGTCCTTCTACTTTATGGAATATTTTTTTAGTTGTTAAAAATTGGTGTTCCAAATTGTGGCCGTGGCGTGCACATGGCAGAAATCATATTTAAACATTAATTTTATAAAATTCTCTTTCCAATAAAGCCGTTTCATTGATATTAAAAATATATTTACTTGTTTTATAATGATTTAAGCTTTTGTCACTCCATAAAAAACACCCTTTATAATTATATTTGTCTTTGGCTATTTGACTTTCTTGGAAGGGGTTAACATAGTCATGTATATGTATATTACACCCTTAAACTTTTATAGAAACTTTATTAGAATAAAATTGCAAGAACTCCATCCATACATACACACTTAAAAGTGTATACCACATATCCTACAATTCAATCATCTTCAATACGTTTTTAGCAATGAGTTTTCAACTTTGGCAACATTTCGAAACAGACAAGGAGAAAAGCCAAGGCTCAATGCTTAAAAGTATTCTCTAAAGGATGCTCATTATATTGAATCATGTCAGAAATAAACATAAAATTGGTAAAAAAAATTTTTAAAACAGAAAACGCTCTGTAGTATGTAATCCAAGCGTGTGGTATTTCTCTATTTCTTCCTTGATAAAGAATTAATTAACACATTGACTGCCACAGCAATTTTCAGAAAACTGACCAAAAATGACAATGTGATTTTTTCACATTATATTACTAAAAACTCTATTTCTATATCATCAAAAGTAAAACTCATGTTTTTTTAGGAGAAAAAGGACCTACGAATTATCTCGTAGTTGGCTAGTGTAAGAGAAATCGCTGCCAACTACGAGTTAATTCGTACGTCTTTCTTTAATATTTTGTTTTATAGTTATTATTATTTATTATAATTATCATAATTTTATTATTATTTTCTTTCTTTATAGTTTTATAAACATTCCTAATTATTGTTATAATTATCAAGAACCCAATATGTATGATATTTTTTTTTTTTGTTTTTATTAAATGTTCAGATCACGCAAGCCAACATTGACGTTTTGTTCTTTTCGCAGAAGCTATTTATCGATACTAGCACTGATATAATACGGTTTTAGTCGTAGCGATACAAAAATGTCAGGTTTCGTGCCAGTACGAGATAACTCGTAGTTGGCAGTCAATATGTTAAGAAGACGTATGTCTTTACCTCATTTAAATTGTCTTCGTAAGATATTAGGTGTGTTTATTTACTTTACTAGTAAAAATTAGCCACAAGAGAGAGTAACAAGAAATTTTCCAAAATTACTCTAAAAATGTGAAAAAGGAAATTTACACTTTACTAATTTGCAAGTTAAAGTAGTTTTGAAACGTACATACATATATACACAGAAAAAACAAAATAAGCTAAACGAAATGTTCAGAAATAGTCAAACTGAATGCCAATAGGCACATTTACTACGGCCCTTTAGAAATGCGTTCAAGTCTTTTAAGACCGAACGCATATGTTGCTTTTTAATACGCAGCGTTCAGTGCGTAAATATGAATTTTGTTTCGACTGAACGTAAAATGTATGCTTCTCCATACGCGAACTAAATGTTTTGTTCACATATTATATAACTAATCGCTTAATTTTTGGCTAAACTGTCATTCAGAAAAACTGAATGGAATATTTAGTAATTTTTGTCATAGAAAATATAAAATGTTTCGTTCAACGAAATGATTTGCTTTACATGTCATATTAGTGTTGATTTTCATCCTGATAAATTGTAGCCAAAATTTTATCTGTCATTGTTTTTTAGAAGCAGGAATAGAATACCGGCACTTTCAGTTCTTAAATGAACGCGATATTGCTGATGCAATAAAAAAGGTGTGACCAAGAGCAGAATTTCGCGGAAAACTTTTCCTATGGAGGAGCAAAATATCTTCGAAATATGAAAAAATTTTAATAAATAAATTAAAAATATTCAAATGGTTCTTTTATTAAATTCACTGAACGAGTCTGATAAATAACCAAACTCGCGTTTAGTAATAAGGATATTGAACGCTCATAGTTTATTTTTGAACACACGTTTAGTTTACAAAAAATTGAATGTGTATTGTTATTTGTTGAATACACATTTAGTAATACTATAACTAAAAGTCCATAGTATATTTTTGAACCTGCGTTTACATTTGTGTAAGCTGAACTTTAGAAAATAAAAAACTGCATGCACGTTTGTCACGAGTCTGAACGATTTATTTAGTTTTCTACTACAAGCGTTTACGGTGCAGAAAACGTAAGAAATGTTCAGAAAAACTGCACATTAGTTCGGTTTTATACTACGTAATTTTTTCTGTGTATGAGTACTTAATATCTACCCCTACATTTTTTGTACAAATTATACATATGGGTATTTCCACAGAAATGTCAACCACGTGTGAAAAAATAAAAGCTGAAAACCGGTTTCTTTTTTCGTGTTTTATTAAAGAAACACACTTAAAATTTATTTAAATAAAGAGTTCAAAACGTATTTTTATTTTCCCGGCCAATTATTAGACTTCAAAGTTGTGCAAGGGCTTTGGTCACATTTTTTTTAATTTTTAATTGTAGTTTCTCTTAAATATTTACTTCCTTAAGAGTGGTGATGGGAGAATACTCTTTTTGATAAACAATTTTTACAACAATAATAAATTAACAAAAAATAAAAATACATGATTATAAAGATCAGGTAACGGTAAATTTTCAATTTGTTTTCATTAACATTTTAATGTAACACTCGTGACCACAAAACATCATAAATTGTCGTTTCTTCTGAGTCGGTGGTCGCAAGTGTTTCAAACTTTTTACGTTAATCAAGTTTAATGATCTTAATTTATTGAAACATTTAATTGGACCATATCGTACACTGTTATATTTTTATAGTACTTTTAACTTCGTCACGTCCGTCACCTGATATAAATTATCATAAGTGAAGAATAAGTCAAAATGAAATTCAGAGCACTCACTTTTCCTATCGTCAAGTAACAATTTTTACGTGTGCTGCCTGGTTTAGTGGCGGCACAAAATCTTATGCAATAATAACTGATAGACTTACTCACAATAAGTTTTCTGGTATTGACTTAATATATATATCGTCAGAGGACATAGAAAATTTTTCTATACCTTTAGTAGAAAAATGGTAGGATGACTTGCCAAATATTTCTGGAATACAAAAACACTATTACTTGTCGTGTAATGAAGAATTTGAAATAAAAATGGCTTTAACTGCATATTCCCAAAAAAGTAATTTTTAAATCAAAAAATTATCTACCCATACTCACAAAGAAGACAGCAGGACAATTTTAAAAAAATTTTATGAAAAATAAAAATTAAATGTATAACCTGTTTTCTTTCATGAATTAAAAAAACAAACAGTTACTGAAAACAAAATTTAGTAGAAGTATCACATGGCAAACACGTAACGTCACGAACCAAACAACGGGCTGTAGGGGATAATCAAGAAAAGTTATGTCAATTCAGAAAATTAAAAAAAATCAGTTATAACGTTGGGAATTATGACAAAAAATATTTGCAAAACATTCAGACGAAGTTCGCAGAGTTTTGCATATTTGCTAACAAGGAAAAACCCAACTTCTATTTTTGTCACGCCACGTCACCGCCTTTAATTGCTTTTATTTTATGAGCTGGATGTTTGATTATTTTTTTCTCTTTTACCAAATGTATAGCTTTTCATGCTCCACACAAAAACAAAAAGAAGTAAGAAAAATCGTAACGCTTTCGCTAGTTTTTGTCTCATTGAAGCGTTCGACTGTTACGTACGTGACTATGGAATTACTCATATATATTTATTATTATAGAAATAAAGTGATTATGGTAATTTATATTCAGCATTGTCGTGACGGACGTTTTTGGAGTACGCCTTATAATAGAATAATGAAAAGTTTTGCAATTTTATTCAATCTAGTACTAGGCGTCGTCGAAATACGCTAAACACGATAAGAGTGATTAGCTACTGTTGAATAAAATGGATGAATAAAATATCTATTTTTAATTAGTTTATACGTCATAACAGCCTGACTATAGCAATTTTATTTCAAACATAGGAAATAACGGCAGAATAAGGTCGCAAAAATGTTTATTTCCATGTGTTTTATTTTTCGATTTTCATAAAAGGTTGTTTTAATGCGTCTTAGAATAAGCATGCGTGTTAGAATAATAATGCGTTAATAGAAATTATTGTTTTGGACATTATTGAGTTATTATTACAATAATTATATAATATTTTTTAATGTGATTTTATGAAGAACTATTTATGTAAGTAAACACTAATAAGAAACTACAATAACGCGCAAGCAAATGTGAGTTGAAAAGGAGAATTTTTGTTAGTTATTGTCTAACATTAATGCTCTGCTTTTGCAATCGTTTCCAAACATTTGAACACAAAAGCATATACAGAAAATTTTGTTGATAGGAAAATAATCTGACAACTGGCAAAATACAAATTTCGAAGCCTCTTACTAATTAATTTAATAAATAAAATAAACAGCCGGCGAAAAACGGATTAAATATATTTTTTTAAAGGAAACAAATTTAAGCAATTTTCATTTTCATTGTAATTGAAAGCTTTATCCAAAATAAAATATCATGTCGCTGCCAGCACCTAATTGAATTAATTTAATTATTTGTCTGCTTAGTGTAAAGCACCGAGTATCAGGGTACTCATAATATTTACAATACTAAAAATAAGAGGTGGTCTGGGAAAATTAAACAACATCCTTTGCCACTGCTGTACCAGATACTGTTTTCCTTAGTTCAATTCCATTAGATATCTTAGTTTGCTTCTGTTGTTCCTAAGTTACACAAAAATAATTTTTTTTATAATTTTAATACTTTTTATCGTTTTAAAAGTTTACATTTACTTAAAATTTCGTAAATTTTTTTAAAGAATTCTATTTTTAACTTGATTTTGAAATATTTTTTTGTAAACACAAACGCAAAACAGCTATTTAAATAATTATATCAAGTAAAAATTTTACTTGTAAAAACTTGTAAGAATTTTTCTGTCTCAATTTTTTACGATGACGCAACGAGAGAGCGTCAATCTCTAGTTTCAAATTTTTGGGTTAATGAAGGCTTTCTAGTAACAATTATTACAAATTTGTAAAAATTTTAAAAGACGAGGAACTATTCATGTTACATGAAAGTATACATACAAGTATTATATTATATGTTAACACATCTTTTTTCATTTATGTAAATTTAAGTTATGAATCGAGAAAAATGTTAAGTCTAAAATATACTTCTTTTATTTGCTTTAACAAAAAAAAATAATTTATCTTACAACAACCTGGGGCCAAATTACTGCATTCGATTCGAAACGAAATTTCAATACAATTTATACACAAATTTCGATCGATATCGAATGCCGTAATTTGGCCCCAGGTTTTAATAGAAAAAACCGAAAACCGGGTTTTAATAGAAACAAAATAGACCCGGTTTTTAATAGAAAAAAACGAAACCCGTTTTTAATAAAAAAAAACGAACGTCGGTTTTACATATTTTGTGGTATATACCGATAACTCTAGTAGGTACATATTTTATTGATTTAGAAACACTTACTATTTCCTGAATTGTGTATGGCCTTCACTGCCTTTTTCAGTTTTGTCAATCCCTCACGGTCGAATTCCAAACGCTGCAAATATAATATATAGAGCATATATATTAGTTAGAACAAATCATTAGAGTAATTCACTTCTGATGCAAATAAGTTCTTAATATTAATTTATAATTAACAAAAATATTAATTAATAACACTACTCAGCAGCAAAATCCTCCTTCAAATAAAACTATGTGGACTATAAGGATTTTGATGCGCTGAACTCAAATCCGTTTTCGGTTTTTTTCCATCAGGTTGGGATTTCGTTTATAGGCGTGGCAAATTTTCCGATTTTTAAAAGTAAAACACCAAAAGTCGAATATAATTTTACTCTGTATCTTATCGTTTTGGAATTATTCAGAAATTAATGGAGAATAAAATTGTTTTTCGTGCAAAATTCGTAATTTTTTCCAGTTTAAAAATGGAATTAAAAAAAAATTAAAGCAAATATTCAACATTTTGCACATTTTTCTGAGAACCACATATCTAAAAATAAAATAAGCTATAAACCTTAAAAATCGCTTAAAAATTTTGAATTTTATTGTCAATTTACCGCAGGTGCCCAATATTGACCAAATACGTGTAATGCAGCAAACAAAAAATCAATAAGGCTGAAGTGGCAACTCTTCTCTTTACATACTTGTATCTATTTTCGTACATCAAAAAAGGTTGCTAGATTGTAATATTGCAGTAACGCCCCGCTTAAAGCGCCCACTCTGCCGTCACCCGTAGATAATTTCAAATTACAATAAAAATTTAATATATTTACAGTAATATGGCATAGCTTGTACATATTTTCCTACTGTAATCTGCTCTACAGCGGCATGGCCACACATCAAACTGACGCTTCAAACTCTGCTTTTCTTTGATAGTGTTAGTGAAAACAAGTAAAAACGTTATATTCGACCGCGTCGAATCTTAAATACCCTCCAAATATTTAGTAAGTGAATTTAAAATGTTTAACTTGGTGGGACGGATTTCCTTTATATAATATCGTACGTCAACGCACACTAAAGGCAGCGGGGTTCAAAAATAGACAATATCATGTTTCCACAGACGAATGTATGGGCATTGCTAGACAGTCTTAAACTTCATTACTAATCAAAAACTGTATTTTGGCGGGGTCGCTCTGGCAAGGGCTGTGGGGGAAACATTTCACCTTTTTCATAAAACTCTAAAAATAAATGCTTGGGATAATTATATACAAAATAAAATTTTTTATTTTATTTTTATAGGGTAATTTACGGGGAAAAGGGGGTAGGGCAGAAACAGGCAGTCATAAAACTCTAAAAATAAATGCTTGGGATGATTATATACATAATTAAAAAAAAAAATTTTTTTTTTGGTAAGGTCATTTAGGGGGTGAAGGGGGAGGAGGGGGTAGGGCAGAGGAGTACCAGGTATCGTCTCAGCTTCGTCATTAGAGCTTAAAAATTTTATTTTTAAGGAATGTAGGTTGAAGTAAAACAATTTTTTAAATTTTTATGCTATTTTTGCATATAATAACGCCCACTAAAGGGGCGGGATCCACAAATAATTTTTTTTATTTTATGGCTCCTGTTTAAGGCGTTGGACCGTATTTGACATAAAAATATATCATTTGCTTAACAAAATAACCAAAAAACTTTAAAAATGATGGTGTTTTTTCTGGCTTGGTTTAGTTCTTCTTAGGGGAACTTTTTTCCCCCTTGCTCGATTTAGCCCATTTCCGAACTTAGTCTGCTCTAAGCTTTGAAATATATTTATACCAAATTTCAAGAGTCTAGCTCTTTTCGTTTGGACTGAATCGTGATTTCCACAGACGGACGGACATGCTCAGATCGTCTTAGATTTCATCACTGATCAAGAATATATATACTTTATGGGGTCTGAGATGGATATTTCGATGCGTTACAAACGGAATGACAAAGTGAATATACCCTCCAAATTCTTTTTTGGAGGGTATAAAAATGGATTATTTGCCCGTAACACCGTAAAGATAAATTTTTGAGCTTTTATGTGTAGGGGGAGGCTTCCCAAATTCGGAGTTACGCCGAATTTGGAAAAAATTTACTCTTTTCGGCCAAATTTTAACGTTGTATTGTTTTTCTTTCGCGCGACTATCCCATTCACATAAAAAGCAACAAAACTTAGTATATCCACTTTGCAATCCGTTTAACGTTGCTACGACTTTCAAATCTGCACATACGTTCCATGAGTAATGTGAATATTTAATTTTTTGTAGTATCATCTTCATGCTACAATAATTTTCTTTCATATTTGTTGCATACGCCAGTGGGAGCGATGGAAATTTGTTGCCATTGTGAAGTAAAACGGCTTTCAAACTTGTCTTGGATGTGTCAATAAAAAGCCGCCAATCCTCAGATTTATCACTGAAACACAGTTGTCGCAAAAGTCCATCAGCATTATCACAATCTCCCTCTCTGCTGAAATAACTCGAAAAAGCTTGTTCTCTATTTCGAACCTTTTGCACCAAATTCCATTGTTTTAATTTGGATGCAAGAAGCTCAAACTTGTTTTTTGAGCGCCCTAATTCACGAACTAAGTTATTCAGATCAGTTTGATTCGGAAAATAAGGTTTACTCGTTGGACTTCCAACTGAATGCGAAGAAACACCCACGGTGGCGTAACTGGATTGAGTTTTTGCAGAAAGCCCATCTTCTTTGTCGTTTGTAGGAGGCAATGGAGATAAATATTTACTTGTAAACTGGTGAACTGGTCGTTTGACGCATTAAGTATTTGGATATATAACTTTATTTTTGGTTTTATCGTAAGCCCACGTGTTTTAGTCAGGCAAAAGTAGCAACCATTTTCATGGTTTTGTGGTTCACTCCAAATAGCTGGCTTCATAAACGGCAAAGACTTATGACTTCCTTTTAACTAACCTCTTAAAGACCTTGCACAGCTATTACAACATATTTTCGGCAGCCAATTTTTATCTCTATCATCAATAGGAAACCCAAAATAACGGTGATAATGTTATAACTAACAACAAAACCTCTTATTTTGGAATTAGGTTAAAGTTTGATGATTTGGTGTAAGAACCAATGAAATGCAGGCATATAGACATACTTAACTACACAACAAACAAAAAGCACTAATTCAATTGAGACAATATGTCGAATAAACGATTTTAAAAAAATTCTTATTATTATTTAAATGGCTATATTTTATTTAAAAAGAACTATTTTTTTAATTTTTAGACTAAAAAACCACCAAATGTGTTTGAATTTTAATACAGATATGTAGAGCTTTTGTATGATATTGCAAATTTATTAATTAATTATTTTATACATCAGGAAGAAAAAAATTTGTATTAAAAATTAAAAAAAAAATTAAAAAGACGATTCTAGTTGGACAATTGACACTTTTTTGGTACATAAAAATAACCAACCGAACCAATTTTTTTCTTTTTGTTTATAAATCAAACATATTCGATATTTTTGAAAGAAGTTCGTTGGTATTAGAAATCAGAAAAATGCTAAAGATATCTTCAGAGTTGTAAAATTTAATCTTTTCTCGAAATATTATAGTAACTAAATACATAATTCAAATTTGTTTCTTTGGTAATAAAAGGTATTTTATATTTCAGAAAGAAATAAATTAGTGTTGAAAACAAGAAAGATCAAAAAGATGATTCCAGGTTTGAAAGGAATGTGCGTCGGTGAAGGGTAATAAGATAAAGCACTTTTGCTAGTCCTTTGTTATTTTAATTCTCAGGGTTGGTTCCTGATCTACAAAATTGAGCTCAACATTGCCAATGAATTTCATTTAAAAACGTCGTCGACAAGTAAATATTAGAAATGCTGCAAAAATGCAATCTGAAAAATCAGTTTTAAAGTTGATATTTGTGTTTTTAAGTTATATTTTACTTACTAAAATTTTTAAAGCGACGTAACAGATATACAAAATTTATACGGTTATAAGAAATTTTTCTTAATATATTTGCTTAATTGCGAAAATTTTTATTTGATGGATTTCATGGATGTAAATAATTAACTGCGTTGACTTTGATGCAATTAATTTAGGTTACAGTCAAATCTTATCAAATACTGACCTAGAAAAGCCAAACAACTAATTAGTAGGCAAAAATAGCTTGATTCAAATACGTGTTTATTAAGAAAAATACTTTCATACAAAAATAGTAGACATTGTCATAAAATCCAATAGTATTGAATAGAATATTTCACCTAATGAACACTTGTCATTAGTATTTAGTGGTTACCTTTAGGATTACTTGCCAGAGATTCATTTGCTGATCACAAAATTTTTATAATTGAAAACAATTAAATATAAACAAATTTTGAAGGAAAAATGTCGCTGAAAATACAATTCTTATATTTGGAGTTCCATCCGGAAAATCTGGGTTCTATAAGCGACGCTTCCATCAACAACTTAGGACCATGGAGCACCGTTATCAGGGTGTATGAGATGAAAATATGATGGACGATTTTATTTTGTTCCTGAAAAGATAATCAAGCTTAGAAAATCATAGAAGACATAAGTCGAAATCATTTTTAGATCATACTTTGTCAGCCTTTTTTATTAAAAAATATAACTATTTTTTAATTTCATTTGGGGGATTAAAACTGTATTCACATGTCATAAAATAATAGCACGAAAATAGATGGCTTATATGTATAAAGAAGCAGTCATAATGCAGTGTACTATTTAAAAATTCGGTCAGCTGATAAGAAAATAACACATTTCCAATTGCTCGCTGTCAAAGAAAAAGAAATTCAAAAATTTCTAAAATCTAAAAACTGCAGTTTTATTATACATATACATACTATAAAATTTTGTCTTTTGTCATTATTCCCGACATTTCAATTATTTGTTGACTTTTTCAAGGGATGGGAAATCTCTTTCATTATTAAAAAGCATTTAATTAATTTTTTGTACAGTGCTTACAAAAATATGTTATAATTTTAAGCACATGAAAGATTATTTTCTTTATTAATAAATAAAATGTTTGTTTTAAAAAATACAAACTGATTTAAAAAAATAAAACACAACACAGCTTTAAGCTCTATTACAATTTTACTCTATTGGTAAGTTATAGTTTTTATACCCTCCAAAAAAGAATGTCGAATGTAAAGGGTGTTTTTTTATGAATTTTTTTTATGCGAATCACTTTGTTGTTTGACAACTGTTTTGACATTTTAAAGTGACGTCTCTACTCAGTATTGTTTGGCAAACCATCATGAACAGGTTAACTCCAGAACAACGCTTCCAAATCGTGGAGATTTATTTTCAAAAACAGTGTTCAATTAAAAATGTTTATCCGCTTTTTTACCGCAAAATTCTCTCCAGTGATGAGGCGCATTTTTGGTTGAATGGATATGTCAACAAGCAAATTTGCCTTATTTGGAGCAAAGATAATCCACACGCCGTTCAAGAATTACCAATGCATCCCGATAAATGTACTGTTTGGTGCGGTCTATGGGCTGGTGGAATCATCGGTCCTTATTTCTTTAAAAATGAGGAAGGACGACGCGTTACCGTGAATGGAAATCGATACAGAATCATGATCAATGAATTTTTAGTGCCAAAACTTCAAGATATGGATGTAAACGAAATGTGGTTTCAACAGGATGGTGCCACTTGTCATACTGCGGGCGAAACAACACTATTTCGAGAAATGGATCGGTGAATTGGCCTCCGCGTTCGTGTGATTTGACGCCACTCGGTTATTTTTTGTGGGGATACCTGAAATCATTGGTTTACGTGGATAAACCAGCAACGATTGACGCTTTGGAAACCAGTATTCAACGTGTCATTGCTGAAATACGCCCTCAAATGCTTGAAAAGGTGGTCGAAAATTGGACCTTCAGAATGACCTTTGTGCAAAATAGTCGTGGTGGCTATATGCCCGAAATTATATTTAAATGTTAAATGACAAGAAATTATCTACCAAATAAAAAATTTTTCTTGGCCATTTCATAATTTGGCATGTGTTTTATTTAAATTTCAAATCAGCAAGCTCTTATAAAAATACCCTTTATATTCACTTTGTCATTCCGTTTGTAACGTAGCGAAATATCCATCTGAAACCCCATAAGGTATATATATTTTTGACCAGTGATGAAATCTAAGACGATCTGAGCATGCCCGTTCGTCAGTCTGAGGAAATCACGATTCAGTCCAAACGAAAAGAGCCAGACTCTTGAAATTTGGTATAAATATATCTTGAAGGGTAGCACAGGTTAAGTTCGGATATGGGTTAATCGGGCAAGAGGGAAAAAAGTTCCGCTAAGGAAAACTAAACCAACCTCTAAAAAAACAACACAATTTTAAAATTTGCTTTGTACTTTTGTTAAGCAAATGATATATTTTTATGTCAAAGAAGGTTAAACTTGGAACCATAAAATAAAATATTATAATTTTTGGACCCCGCCCCTTTAGTGGGCGTTATTATATGCAAAAATAGTGTAAAAATTTAACAAATTGTTCTACATAAGTCTACATTCCTTATAAATAAATTTTTTAAGCTTTAATGACGAAGCTGAGACATAACCTGGTACTACTGAGCCCTTCCCCCTCGCCCCCTATGCCTCCTAAACGACCATATAAAAAAATATATATTTTTTTAAATTGTGTATTTAATTATCTCAAACATTTATTTTTGAAGTTGTATGTCAAGGGTGAAATGTCTCCCCCACGGCCCTTTCCAGAGAGACCCCGGCAAATTATAGTTTTAGTGCCCCCCAAAGAGAATTGGACCCCATAAAGCATATATATTCTTGATCAGTGATGAAGTCTGAGACGATCTAGCACTGCCCATACGTTCGTCTGTGGTAACGCCTTGACTTACGATATTATATGCAAAAATAGTGTAAATATTGAAAAATTTTTGTTCATTAAGCCTATAAAAAGTTTAGATGTTCTCTGATCTTGCATAGGTGAAACTTCCCTCCCACGACCCTTCTCGGAATGACTCTCTCAAAATAGAGATTTAAAATTTGGACCCAAGATCGTACCCTGTGGTACGCCACCACAGAACATGACAAAACCGACGATATATAACAGCCAATACCAACATATTGTCTGCGATCTGCCAATTATGAATGCAATAGTCTTCATGAAGATCTTGAAAAACCAAACTGAGAAGAGAGTTTATTGATTAGAACAGTATAGTCTACTGTGTCGAATGCTTTACTTAAGTGTAGTGACACCAAAGTCGAGGCATTACCATCATTATGATTTTGCCTAATACCCTACGTTAAACTGACTAATAATTACGAAGCGCCCCTGCCAGATCTAAACCCAAATCTAACATCTGACCCTTCAAAAAGTCTCAAAAATCGTAGAAACGCAAGGTATTGTACTTATTCCTTACTCCTCTAGAAGTCATCCAAATCCTTGGATAGCTTGAAGTCATCATATAAGTAACCAAATAAGTTACTAGTTTTTTTTTTTGTGAATTAAACCTTCAAATGAAAACGTTTTTCTACTTCACCAATAATTAAATTGGTATTTAGAACCAAAACAAATCAAAATTCCAACTCCAGGGTTGGACAATCGACTTCTTAGGTACATAAAAGTAACCAAATAAGTTTCTAGTTTTGGTTTTCTGGTGAGTAAAGTGGTATAAAAAATCAAAAAACCGCTGTCAGGATTGGACAATTGAAACATTTTTTTTGGTACATAAAAGTAAACAAATAGGCTACTTATTTTGGTTTTTTAATGAATTAAACCTACTTTATACATCAGAACAAATTAGATTTGTAATAAAAATCACATAATTGTTTCCACGGTTGGACAACCGAAAATTTTTTTGGCATATAAGACTACTACTAATATTTGTTAGCTCTGTATTAAAACTATTTTATGCTTCAGGGAGAATATGGAGGACACTAATCACTCATCATATAACAAGAACTGTCCTATCTTCTTAAATGAGAAAGAAATACAAGCCATATCTACATTAGAAAAAGTTGGTAAAAAGAAAGCAGCTATAATTTACGGAAATAGACACTCTCATCAAAGTACATCGTTTTCGTCAATAGTTCGAAACAATACTGAAGAAAAACCTACCTCTTCTCATAACTTACCAACACCTATAGTTGTAAAAAAACCACGCATTGAAAAAAATTATTCAAGCATCATAAGTGATATTGATGTCTCTATATCTGAAATGGAAACAGATCAACAAAGCAACTCTTCGCAAGCAACTAATTCAAACCAGAAAAATAATATTACCTAAAAATGTTTCAAAAAAACTAAAATATAAAATTAAACAAGTATCTCGTAAATCTAAACTAACAATCAAAAAATGAATTTAATACACATATTTATTCACATAATATACATAAATATATTTGCATTCTTCAATAATTTTATATATATATATATATATATATATATATATATATATATATATATATATATGTATATATATATATATATATATATATATATATATATATATATATATATATATATATATATATATATATATATATCGTAACATTAACAAACTAATTTTTTATAAAATGTGTCCTACAGTTATTCATATCACTCTACAAATTTTTTATCACAATTTTTTAATTTCTCCTCATCTCTTCATTCTCTTAATACGTTCTAATAATATTACTCTGGACATATTATTTTTTATTTGCAATCTTATTAGATCTTTGCTGCTGAATGGAAATTTGTCAAAGATTTTTTTATTTAATTGTTTCTTATATTCTTATAGTTATTTTGATGCTTTACTTTCAAATATAAAAAACTGAACTCTTAAAAACACCGAATCTGCATGCATACATAATAATAATTGCATATATATTATTGACGTTCATTTTTGATTACATATGTATATATAATCTTTAAAATTTTATTTTTTATTAAAGCGGTAATATTTTATTTATTTTCACATAGTTAATGACATTAAAGATTTTACAATGGAACATGAACGGCTATTTAAATAATTATAATGAATTGCTAATTCTAATTAAATCGCACTCCCCAAAATTAATATGTATTCAAGAGACTCATCTTCACTCTCAAATGAATATACCAATTCCTATAAATTATAATCTTTATGCATCTAATTCATCCCAAAACAGATATGGAGGAGTAGCTATTTTAGCTCATAAATCTTTGCAACAGAAACATATTTCTATAACAAATGTTTTTGACACTATTTGTCTTGAAGTAGTATCGGAGGTAAAATTTAACATATTTAATTCATATATTTCTCCTACTACAAGTTTCAGTGAAGGAAATCTTAATAATACATTTAGGTCTGATTTACCAATCTTCATCGTTGGTGATTTTAATAGTTCCCATATAGTTTGGGGTTCTTCATCTAACAGCTGCAAGGGTAATATTTTATTAAAATACATTAACAAATCTGATTTAGTTTTATTAAATGATAAATCTCCTACTCATTTAAATACACACGGTACTTTTTCCTACATTGACCTTACATTTTGCTCATCGACCTTAGCTTTGCAGGCTGTGTGGCAGCCAGAAGATAATCTATTCGGAAGTGATCACTTTCCAATAAAAAATTCAAACATCTCTGTGATGTTAATGAAGTGATAAAACCTTTTTCTAGTAACATAAATAAAGAAACTGCAATTATTTGCAAAATAATATTGCAATCTGCTAGTAATTCCATCCCTCAGTGTAAATATAAAATAAAAAAGGTTCCTTGGTGGAACACAGATCTGGAAAATCTAAAATCTGAAAAGAACAGGCTTTGGTTATTATTTAAAAGAAACATGATACAATCTAACTTGCTTGCATATAAAAAAGTAAATGCAGTATATAAAAGGTAAATAAAGGTATATAAACAAACATCAATTATTAATATGACTTCTACAATATCTCCTAACACCCCCACTGATAAAATTTGGTCAAATATTCGTAACTTTAGCGGATATAAGGCAACTCAGGACTTACACTGTGTTTCTTCATTATTGAATTCTAACACTATGGTAGTAGACCCAATTAAAGTAGGTAATGAGTTAGGCAAATATTGGTCGGTAAATTCGGAAGATTCAAAATTTTCTGAAAACTTTCAAAGAAAAAAGCAAAGCACTTCAGGAGCTATTCAAATATTGAATGCTTGTTCTGAGGCTAAAAAAATTGAATCAAATAGCACATTTATTGAACTTATTTCTACATTGAAGAAGTTAAATGGCAAAACTCCGGGAATGGATAGAATATCATACATAATGCTTAAAATGCTACCTATAAATCTTAAGAAAAGAATTTTGAATCTTTATAATAATATTTTCACGAATTATATCCCTCAGCAATTTAAAAATAGTGTTGTGATCCCCATTCTGAAATCAGGAAAAGATAAGACATTGATTAGTTCTTATCGTCCAATATCCTTAAATTATTGTTTATCGAAAGTATTAGACAAAATAATTGCCAATAGGCTATGGTGGTTTGTTGTAACTAACAAACTGCTTAATAGTCGACAATATGGCTTCAGAAAGGGGTGCTCAACAATTGATGCTCTACTATATGTAGACTATCAAATTACTAATTCCCTGTCATTACGTAAGCATATCGCTGGACTTCGAACGAGCGTTTGATAAAATCGGAATACATTCAGTATTAGAACAATTGATTGAATGAATGGAAGGTAGGGCCCAATATAGTTAAATACGTCTATAATTTTATGTCCAAAAGAAAGATAATAGTACGTATAGGAAAACATTACAGTGACACTTTTCCGTTACACAACGGAATTCCACAGGGTTCTCCATTACCTGTTATTACCTTTCTTATTGCGTATAATAAACTATGGTCCATTATCTCCTTTCACAGGGAAATTGATTTTTGCGCTTATGCGGATGATTTTAATTTAATAATAAAGTTTCCCCGGGATGAAGAAGGTATACAAAGTCTCGATAGTCTTATAAGAGACATAAACTGCTGGTGTGACATTTCAGGTTCCACTCTTTCTTCATCAAAATGTAAATATATGCATATATGTCGTCTAAAAAACTGTAAGTGTGAAATTCAGTCCACTTTAATAAATATCACTAAAGTTAATACACTCCGTATATATATTAATAATCGATACAACTGGAAAAATCATATACAATACCTTGAAGATTTTCTTTCGAATCGTTTAAGGATAATAAAATGTTTATCAAATAATAAATGGAACTGCAACCATATTAATTTAATATACATAATAAAAGCTCTTGTTATTTCTAAAATAAACTACGGTTTGCAATTTTTCGGTTACGCTCCTAAATACCAAATTAATATAATAAATTCAATTGTAAACTCTTGCATAAGAACATCAATTGGGGCACTGCGTTCTACTCCAATTTCTAACTTGCGATTTGAATCAAATATTAGCTCTCTAAAAGCTCAAAGAGATATTCTCACAACAAAACTTTTTCATATATTATTATATCAAAATTATAATCCATTAAATCAAATAATTAAAAAACTAAAACGTGCAAAGAAGGATAATTAAAAACTGTAAAGATCTTAATATACCAATTAATAATCCTATTAAAATACCGAAAATACTTTCACCGTGGTCTTTTGATAACTCATGCATTAATCTCACCCTTCATAAATTACCAAAGAATAATACACACCCTTCTCAATATAGAAGTATATTTGCAAGCATTAAGCAAAATCTTAATGATCACACATTTATATTTACAGATGGTTCTAAAAGTGAGCATTCTGTATCATATAGTATAACTTCCTCTAACAAAGTTTTGCAAATTTCTAAATTACATGACTACAGTTCAGTTTTTTCAGCAGAAATCATTGCAATTTATGAAGCTCTATTGTACGCCAAAAGTCTTAAAACAGGAAAGTTTGCAATTTGTACAGACTCCCTATCATCGATATATTCAATTCTGAATGTATTGAATTCTGAACATTACGCATCTATAATTAGGAACATTTTAATTGAATCATTCCCTAAAATTAAATTAATTTGGGTTCCTGGACATAGCGGAATTAATGGTAATGAATTTGCTGACTATATTGCAAGAAATGCAGATAAACAACCCTTACATTTTAAATACAATCTAAATCGTAGGAATATAGAAAATTAAATTAATATTCACTTCATTTCAAAAGACAAGGATAATATTTACAATTCCTCTTCTAGGTGGTATAAAATGATTAATTGTGACAGACGAACAATATTTGACTATATGTCAGATTATGAAAATAAAATTTATAGGCTAGATTGTAATAAATTTCTCCGTCTTAGGCTAGGTCACTCCAGAGCCACACATGGAATTTTATTTGACACAAACTTTAAGTCTTTCTATAATTGCCACATTAATTTTCCAACAACTCCTCAACATTTATTATGTGAATGTCCAATGCTGAACATATCAAGAAACTCTATATTTCCTAATTCTAATCCAACATATTCTTTATCACATCCCACAATGAAAAACATACCATTGTTAATCAAATTCCTTCAAGACACAAATTTATATAAAGAAATATATATAAAAAATATATAAAATATATAAATATATAAAGAAATATATAGTATGTACACGAATTATATTATTAATAACTCATATATAAACTAATTTGTATTATATAATTGTAGTATATATTTCTAAATATTTGTTGAGCTGAAGGCCTATGTTGCTATTGCTCTTATTTTTTTTAATTTATCTTATAATTTTTAATTATAAGCTAAAATATATAAATAAATAAATAATTCTTTCTATGGTAATGAAATATATTTTCTATTTTGGGAATAAATAACTTAGTATTTAAAATCAGAAAGATCAAAAAGATTGTTCCAGAGTTGGAATGAATATGCGTCGATCACAGCCGAATATAGTACTTTTACTTCTTTAATTTTTTGTACGTTTCATAAACATTGATTAGTTTTATAGGGAAACTATTTTCTCTGATGTGTCTATTGTGAAATTGGGTGTCACAAAGAAGATTTCTGTGGATGCATTTTCTGCGGCGCTGATAATTTGACTTTTTGGATGCGTTGAATTCAAATTAAAATGATTCGGTTGGCTTTTGCTTCTTTCCTATACCAATCTACTGTTAATTTGTTATTTTTCTTATTTATTTTTGTGTCTAAAGTTAAAAAGACTCAATATACTACCCCTTTCGTGGATTTTAATTACAGATCGTCTGAGCCATGCGAGATACCCATGTCTTCCACAATCTCTCTCACTTTCAATCTCCGATAGTTTTCGGATGTAGAGACCTCAAACGGGAGTCCAAAACGTTCGGCATCTTCTCTGCTTGTACGCCCATATCGAAATTCAGTACAATACTCCTTTACGATTAAAATGGATGGCGCAGCGTATCCATAATATTTATCAAGCTTAATAACCCCACGAAATTCACTTTTTTCCATTTTCTTCTCAAAACGCTCGGTAGTCTGTGTCAACGGCGGCGCAACACAAACTAAATGAGTCAACTGGCATCTGCCTATTGACAAGTGCAATGTTGCCATTTCAATTAAGAGGCGGGAAATTCAAAGAGTCGCGGTCTTATTAACCCGCGATCGTATTTCACCATCTTCAAGGGTGATATTTTTCAACTGTTCTTTGAGTGTCTCTGAGATTAATGAATTGTATTCTCTGGAATGATATTTTTAAGAACTTGTCCTACATATTTTGACAGTTTGTATCAAGGAACTTGCATTGAGGAAACTATATGTCTTAGGAGTATTTCGGTTTTGCGTATTTTAAGCAGTACATGTGTTCGGGGTCAGTTGCAGAAGCGAAGTAGTTTGTTTCCTCTGCTAATTATAAACGATGGTGCTATTGGCTGAAGTAGTATAACACGAGACTATGATGCGGAGGGTCCTGAGTTCAACCCCGCGCTGAGTCATGAAATATTGTGTTGACTTTTTCTGATCAGCATTAGTGCATGATTGTGTTAGTTGTTGTGAGCCTGTTTCAGTGGTGAAGGCGTAGCTCTGATCACTGAACATAACTGGCAGCGACTGCCACAATCATGTACTTAGAAAAAGAGCACAGTACAGCACCCACCTTCGTCGGTCCAGTAGCAAAAATTAGCCGGTGAAGTAAAATGAAATGGCTACAAAAAATTCTCCATCTTCTCATCTTTCTTCATCTGTCCCCTCAATACTATCCATTCCATTCTAGTTCCCGCGCAATGCACCGCATATGTAGGGGTCATCCCCTGAGTGCTGGTCCAAGATAAAAAAAACTATACTATTTCTATATAGTTCTGATATTATATTATTTTTTATTTGAAGTTTACCGTCGTTTTTGCACAGTTTTTTATTCAAGTGTCATATACAAGTAACAGTGGCCAATTTAAACCATCGCCGTATCGAATAAAGAGTTTTAGACTTTCGACTGTTGCTGTTACAAGATGTTCAATTTGGTCTATAATTTAATCATGAATCGACTTACATACGAACAACGCCTGCGATGTATTACAATCAAAATGCATGCCCAGTGAAAAAAGTGCATGGTGGTCATTTCCGGACACATAATCCATACCAAACATACTGTTTAGTATGAATTATGGGCCGATGGCTTCCTTTTTGAATGGTGAATGCAACCGTGCTTTGATTACAAACTTTTTTTCTCCAAAATGGAAGACTTGGCTGACAAGTATTTTCAATAAGACCTTTACGCTATTGTTTGTAGGGATATTTTAAGGCTCATGTCCATAGAGATGAGGGGGCGACGGTTGACGCACTGGAAATAAATATTGAAAAATTTATTCCTGCCGATATGTTTCATAGAGTATGCCAAAATTGAACTCAGCGTATGAACCATTCCAAACGTACCCGCATTCAACATTTACATCTTCTTTATTTGAATTATGTAGATCGTCCCGTCCTCCCAAATAAAGATTTTATACATTTCTCTAAATATTATATGTTTTTTTAATCACATCCGAAAGTTTTTAAAAAATCACCCGTCAATTTTAAAGCCACGAGTAACCGGCATATCAAGCTTTCTTTTTATTGTCAAGCGGTCTAGAACAGAAAGAGGATCAAAATTTCGGTTTTCTGTGTTATTTATTATCAGGCCTGTCACAAATTCCGATCGGAATGGTTTTAATTTCGTAGCTACATTGCGATCGTTTTTTGATTTAGCTTCTTCAGATTCCGATTGATTTGTGAATTCCGAAAATTTAAGAGAATCCCCTTTATTTACTTGAAATACGGCAATATTACAACTACCAAAACAAAGAACAATGTAAAAAAGAGAATTGAATAACAAATTAGAGGTTTGATAAAATTTTATTTTATAAATGAAAAATCTTAAATTTGTAATGGACGAACGAATTGGTCAACATGTAATTTGCAAATTTCAATAAATTGAAACATTAATTATCTAAATTTAAACGTGAATTTATTAATAAAACAATATATTTGTTAATATAAAGTGTTTTTAGTTTATTTTAAAGTGATAAGATCTCAAAAAAGACAATTCCACTTGCCTAAACAAAAGTGGTTTCATTCCGATAAAGCTTTTCGTTTTTTGGTTTCTAGAGAAGCTAGATCGGAATTAATTTTACTTTCGAATTGGTTTTTGTGACTTGGCTAAATATCTTTTATTTCTCTACTTTCAACGAATGTTAACTAATTATACTCAAAAATCAGACAAAACGCAAAAACGTTACTTTAAAAGCAAGAGATTTACATGTAGTTACTTTAAAAAATAAATAAAAGCTCATCATGATATTACGTGATATTAATATGTATTATGAAACTGAGTATAAATTTTATCTCAACTGCTTGGCGTTAAACTGCAAAACCAATACAAAATGTATATGAAAATTCCGTTGTGCTTCTAGTGTACTGTGTCATTCGTTGTGCTTCTAGTGTATTTTTGAATTTTAATTACGAAAGTTTCGTGTTTAAATTATAGAGGTAAGTAACTCTCGTCGTAAATAAGAATGTTACAACTTGATTCATATTAAAGATATTTCGTATTCAACACATGCGAAAGGGCGTAATAAAATTGTAATTTTTTTACACACGCAACCACTTTAAATTTCATTTAGCTTTCTCACAATTTTAAAATAAATTTTATATTTTTTCAACACCCCAGAGTTAGACGATATGACAAATTTAATAATCGTATAATTTGGAGAATTTAGCTTTTCCACTGGAATCACGTTATTGGCCCGTCTACTGCCCTAGGCATGATAGGTGCATTATTTTTTCGCTCAACCAATTTTATCCAAAATGAATATTGTCGAAATCACCAACAAAATGAAAAGCTTGTGCACACCTACATATTCCTCCAGCGGTAAAGTTCAAAACAAACACACACTTATAGATAATAGATTTGATAATCGAAAGCATTTACTTTTGCAAAAACAGTTTCTAAAGTAGAATTGTTGTAACAGTTGCGATTAGCATTTCAATAGAGACGGCCATGTTTCCCCTAACGGCTACATATTACGATAAGCAGCAAAAACTGTGGTCCGGACCAACGAGAAAGGATTTATATAATGAAAAAATTACACTGGGCGAAGCGACATTTTTGGAATACCTCAAAAACCCAGACAAAATAATACAGATCAATGATACCACAAACGAAAAAATGACAGCACGAGAATTTCTAGATCATGTAACAACCTTATGTAAGAATTTCTTAAAGTTGGGTCTTAAAGTAGGTGATGTTGTTGGTATGTACGCTCAGAACTGCACCCATACGGCAACTGTAATCGTAGCTGCATATCTTTGTGGCCTTCCGGTAAATGCCTTATATCCTGGATTCGATAAAGGTAAAATATAAGTAAATTTTTAATAATATACCTTTTTATTTCAAAGGAATACTTTCGCTACAAATTTTTTAGAAAAACCAGTCAGTTTTTCATTGATTTTCGGCCAATTATTAAGACAAATTTACAAATTTTTATTCTTAAGAAAAGTGAAATTATTCCAAGATAATGATTATTTGAAAAGTTTGGAGAAAAAACGCTTAGTATTTCATGGATTTTCAAGCAGTTGCTTAGAAAATTTTTTAACTGATATCATTGAGAGGAAAATTCTTTGTTGTAATTTTCTTTTTTTGGATTATTTAGATAATGTGGAACTAATCTATAAAGTCACCACCCCCAACATAATTTTTTGTGATGTGGAAAACTATAACACCGCTTTTAAAGTTTACCGGGATTTGAATTTAAAATGCCACATATATACCATGAATGGAGAAATTGAAGGAGTGTCCAACATTTTACGTTTGGTCCTTCCTGCTACAAGTTATAGAAAGGAACCATTTACGTAAGTATTTTTTCCCTCTAGGAAAATTTCAAATTTGTAAAAAAGTGGGAAGTTACTAGTTTTACCCCGTTTTGAAAAAATCGAGTTTTCACTAGATCTCAGCGTTTTGAGTTGCTAGGAAGTCTGCCTGACTAGTTATGAGAGGCCGTCACTGTGTCTGTATACACTGCTTTTCATTAGAATAAGGCCGGCCAAGCATTTTTGGTATGTATTTACTAGTTTTCTCCTGATAAATTCTGCCATGTTAAGCCCTCTGAAATATATTTAAAAGTATACCATCTTGAAATTTAAAAAATTTTATGCAGACGTAAAAAAGAAACTATTTTGCTGCTTAGTACCTTTTGCTCATCGTTTCATTAGAATAAGGCCACAAAAAAATAAATAAATAATAAAAAAAATCAAATTTATCATTTCTACAACTTGTGTAAGATTTTCTATTTCTATGATATAAAAAGAATATTCCAATTGGTTATACCACAATAAAAAATTTATTTTTGGAACAATTTTGTTAGAGAACTGTTATTATGTTTTGTGGCCGTATTCTAATGAAACGACAAGGAAAAGGTACTAATCAGAAAAATTGTTTCTTTTTTATATCTGCATCAAACGATTCAAATTTCAAAGTGGTATATTTTTAAAAATATTACAGAAGAGGATTTAACACAGCAAAATTTATCAGGAGAAAATCAGTAAATACATACTAAAAACGCCTGGCCTTATTCTAATGGAAAGCAATATAAATGTGTGTGTATGTAAGTATGTATATAAGTCGCTTATAACTTTCAAACATAGATTTCCTGTGAATAAGAACTGGTTCGGATCGGTACATTTTGAGAAACATCAAAAATATAAAAAATGGCTTTTCAAGTCTTTTTTTACAATAACCTTTCAACGGCTTTGTCGATCAGTTCGAAAAACTAATCAGCTCTTCACATTCAAAAGCCACATCGAGCGCCACCAACTGGGTCAAAAACGTTTGATGGGTTCGTGAGATTTCCTGAACGAAAAAATTATAAAAATGTGATTAAAATAACTCGGAAATTATATATCTCATCAATTAGTGTTTGAATCAAACTAATCGCCTGTAAATTGGAACTGGTCCGGACAGGTAGATTTCGAGATCCATATATCAAAAACACTAAGAAACAAGTAAAAGTGATGTATTCGGCTGTGCTGAATCTTAAATACATTTCACAGATGTTATTCTTTCTTTCTTGCCAAAACAGAAAGTAGGTTTAATTAAAAAAGCAAAATGATGTTATCGGTTACTTTTATATTTAAGAAAACGTTAAAATTTTTTGGCTTGGAAGCTAAATCTTTGGCTTTTCTTATTTCTAGTACCTCTAAATAAAAAAATATTAAATAAGTTTAATTTGAAAACAAAAAGCAAAAATCCGTTCCATGCACCCCAACAAGTTCTAATTGTCCAACCGTAAAATAGTCTTAGATTTTTTTGGTTTTTAATACCAATTTATTTAATATAGCAAATTATATGGTTACTTTTATGAATAAAAAACTTTCGATATTCCAACCACGAAATTTAATTTTTAATTTAAAAAATTTTTAATGCCAATTTCATTCTTAGCGAAGTATGAACTTATATGGTTACTTTTATGTACCAAAAAATTTCGATTTTTCAACCCTGGAACTAAATTTATTATTTAAAAATGTTTAATACCAATTTAATTCTTAACGAAGTATAAAATATGTTTCATTCACAGAAAAAAAAACAAAATTGGGAACTTATATGGTTACTTTTATGTACCGAAGAATTTCGATTTTCCAACCCTGGAGCCGAATATTTAATACCAATTTAATCCTGATATATAAAATAAGTTTAATTCACTAAAAAACAAAATTTGCAATTTATGTACATATGTAGTATTATGTACGAAATATATTTCGATTTTCCAACTCTGGAAGCGAATTTTTATTTTTTTTACCAATCCAATTCTTAGTGAGGTCTAACAGAGTTTTACTTGACAAAAAAATTAAAATTGTTAACTGTTTGGTACATGAACCATAAAATATTTCATTTGTCCAACCCTGGAGTCAAAATTTTGATTTTTTTAAGATTTTAATACCAATTTTGTTCTTCCTGAATTATAAAATAGTCTTAATTAGCAAAAACACCAACGTCAATTGCCTTTTTGGCATAAAAAACATTTCAACTTCCCAACCCTGGAAACGAAATTTAAATTTTTTACCAATGCAACTTTTAATGAGACATGAAATAGTTTTATTTAAGAAAAACTTAATATTTGTAACTATTTTGGTCACTTTCATGTACTACAAAATATTGCAATTATCGCAACTCTGGAATGTAAATTATGATTTTTTTTTTTAATTTTTGACACCAATTTTGTTTTTCCTGAACTAAAAAATAGTTGTAATTAGTAAAAATAAAACCGACGTTAGTTGCCTTTTTAGTTAGTTTTATGTATAAAAAAATTTGAATTTCCCAACCCTGGAAGTGAAATTTTTATTTTTATTTTTTATTTTTTCATGAGCTATAAAGAAGTGTTATTTAGGAAAAATTTACAATATTGAACCATTTTGGTCACCTTCATGAACAACAAAATATTGCACTTGTCCAACCCTGGATTCGAAATTTTATTTTTAATTTTTGAATTTTTGATACTAATTTTGTTCTTCCTAATATATAAAATAGTTTTAGTTAGCAAAAAAAAAACAACATCAATTGACTTTTTTGTTACTTTTAAGTATATTATTTTTTTAGTTTTTAATAGACCATTGAGGCGCTTCCCAAAGCATGAAATAGGTTTAATTTACAAACAACCAAAAAAATAATTGGATTTTGGTATTAATTTTGCGTCGAGAAATAGGTGTAAGCGTCCCAGCTCTGGAACCGCATTTCGGATTTTTCTACCACTCTATTTAAGTTCATTTCCAATCCAACGGTCCAAGAACGAAGTCTCTAGCTCTTCTGGGGGCTTGGGAAAACCCCCAACGTACAGACAGACGGACATTGCTCAATCGTCATCGCTATTCATAAGGATTCAGAATATATATGTACTGATCGAAGAAATTACACACGGAATGACAAACCTAAAAATGTGTTTGCAAATGTGTTTTTGGAATAACTTTTAAACTGCTTTGCTGATCGGTTTCTAAAACTAATCAGTTCTTGACATTTAAAAACCACGTCGACAGCCACAAACCGGCTCAAAATCGATTGATGCGATAGTAAGATTTTGTGAGCGAAAAAATTTCAAAAAGGTGAATTTGTTTTAACCCTAAATAGATAATACTGGTACAGAAATCGATTTAACAGTCATTTTTCTAAGGACTACATATAGGAGCTTTGCAAAAAATTTTTCCTAAAAAGGACACAGTTTTTAAACACTTTGAATAAAGAAAATCACTATACATTGAAATATATAAAATAATGCAATATGTAAGATTCTCAACATAAATCTCTTTTTATGTTGAATATCTTTCTTGTTGTGAAACTGTTGCATCTTCTAAATTGGTAGAGTGTCCATGTAGTGCACAGTGGGGTGCTAACGCTACTTGTGATTTGTTTTCCGTTTGTTGGTTTTCTGATCCGATCTATATGCAGCGATTCTAGTTCTTCATTTTTATTTTATCGTCCTAACATATATTTTATTACAAACATTCGACCCGTCACGTTGCAGGGAATTTTGTATACAACATTTGATTTGTATAATATGTCAACTTATATTTTTGTATTTGTGAAAAATTGTTCAATTTATAAATAGACTTCAGTGCAATGTTTACGATATTCATATCATATATGTTGGAATGTATAATTTTTTCCGAAAAACACGGAATATATGTCAAAGAATGGTGCACCGATACTTTGCAAAGCATTTTCCAAAACAATACAATACAACAAAACATGGTATAATAAATACCTACAGACCAGATTTGTTACTTTTTATTTAAATATTCAAGCCAGTCACAAATACCGATCGGAATGCTTTTAATTTCGTAGTTACATTACGATCGTTTTTGATTTAGCTTCTTCAGATTCCGATCGATTTGTCAATTCGGAAAATCTAAGGCAATATTACAACTACCAAAACAAAGAACAATTTAAAAAAGAGAATTGAAAAACAAAGGTTTAGAGGTTTGATAAAATTTTATTTTATAAATGAAAATACTTAAATTTGTAATGGACGAACAAATTGGTCAACATGTAATTTGCAAATTTCAATAAATTGAAACATTAATAATGTAAATTTAAACGTGAATTTATTAACAAAACAATATATATTTTTTGATCTCTGGAGAAGCTAGATACGGAATTAATTTCACTTTCGAATTGGTTTTTGTGACTTGGCTGGTATGAAATAAAGTGCATGCATTGCAATTTTATTATATTTAATTTGTTGTGTTCTAGATACAAGCAATGAATTGCGTTTTTCCTAATTGTCAAAACACAAATTATTTGGGTACAAATACAAATATCGAATTTTTTAAAAGTTCTATTCTACATGCTGTTCGACAGCAACGGCTAAGAGCTTGCAATATCTTGAAAACTGAGTTGAAATTTCTATCAACTTATATATTTAAGTATATAGTACATACGAGGTCTGATCAAAAAAGAACCGTTATTTTCAATTTTTCAAAAAGTATTTATTTATTCATTAATAACTATCTTGTCCCCCTCAAAGTAATCCCCCTCAGATCTAATACACTTATGCCAGCGTTATTTCCAATCCTCGAAACACTTCTCAAACGCGCTTTTTGGTATCGCCAACAGCTCCTGTTTCGATTTTTCTTTTATCTCCACAATTGTAGCAAAACGCTTTCCTTTCAACGGTGTCTTCAGTTTTGGGAAGAGGAAAAAGTCAGCGGGGGCCAAGTCCGGTGAATACGGTGGTTGAGGCATGACAACGGTTTTGTTTTTGGCCAAAAACTCACGCACAAGCATCGATGTGTGAGCTGGTGCGTCATCAATTTTGGAACAATCTTCGCTGCCGCACGTTTCGAACGATATGCCAACATCATCATTAACCTCTCTGATAGTAATTCGACGATTATCCAAAATCATTTTCTTCACTGCTTCAATGTTTTCATCGGTTGTTGAGGTGCTCGGGCGACCAGGACGAGCATCGTCATTGACATCTTCTGGGCCTTCCTTAAACCGGTTATAGCACAATTGAACCTGTGTTCTGCTCAGATTACACTCGCCAAACGCCACAGTCAACATTTCATATGTCCTTTCGCATTTAATTTCATTTTTTACACAAAACTTAATACAGTTTCTTTGATCCATTTTTTCGAATAGTAAAAAATCGAAGAGCACGCCAAAACACGACTAACCTTTTTATCTGTCAAAAACAAACTGACAATTCAAAATGGCTGATATTACCAACATATATAACAGACTTTTGTACCAACATAACAGAAAAAAATGCGATAATCGTTCATACATAACTCACGAAATTCGCAAATATTTACAATATTTAAATAAATACTCCTAATAAGGTCGTATTGTAGAAAAGTAGGCCTACTTTTCTACAATTTTTATAGGAGTACCAGAAAAATATTCTCAATATTTTAATAGTATATTTGCTATCGGAATAAAGTCAATACTATTGTTTAATTTTTTTTTTAAACAGCGCAAACAACTGCAATAGTTTACTGTTCACAATATTGTCAAAATAATTTGTGAAAAAAAATCCCTATATCTATATGCCTATTTCATTGTGTGGCATTGCTTTTTTATACCCCCCAAAAAAGAATTGGGGGTATATTCACTTTGTCATTCCGTGAGATCCCATAAAGTATATATGTATGTATATTCTTGATCAGTGATGAAATCTAAGATGATCTAGCAATGCCTATCCGTCCGTCTGGAGAAAACTCGATATAGTCTACTTTGGACCCCGCCCCCTTTAATGGGTGTTACACAGAAAAACAATGTAAATATTTAACAATTTGTATTACTTAAGCCTACATTCCTTAAAAATTAAGATTATAAGCTTTTACGACGAAGGTAAGATGATCTATGATTTTCCTCTGCCTCCTGCCCTACCCTTCCACCCACCTTTGCCCCCTAGATAACCCTATCAAAATTTTTTCTCTACACCTAATTAACCCAAAAATTTACTTTTTCAGTTCTTATAATGCCGAAATGTCTGCCCCACGGCCATTTCCAGAGTGAGCCTGTCAAAATAGTTTTAAAATTGGGCACAGAAACATCATAAAGGAATTGTGACACTCCAGGTTATATGTATATTTTTAACTTATCTCATTCCGTTTTTTGCACGTTGATATAAAATATTAATACGTAAATGGCTTTTATGCTGATGAAGTTTTAGTCATACTTCTCCCAACACATTGGAAACGACCGTATTAAAATACATTTTTTAAATGTTTAATACCATAAACATTTTAATTTTAATAAAAATAAATTCTTATGAAATTTTTATTTGACATATTGTCACAATTCTATTTGTTGATGGTTAGGCAATGTCTATATGCACTTCATTGGTGCTTTACCAAATCATCAGTAGACTTAAAACCATAGTTTTGAAAAGTTAAGAACTTCTTATCTTATGCACATACTTTCGAAAACCATCTGAAAATTCACAATTTGTAAATTACAAATTATTTTCAAAAATAAGCATAGCAGGCTTTGAAACTCATACAAAACCAACCCAACAAATAAATTATAGCGTAGACAGACGACAGCCTTAATTTGCATTAGCAGTCTTAATTCAAATTAACTTGTGAATTATCCCCATGCCAATGTGTATAAATGCACGAAATCAGAGTGAATTTATACTGAATTTAGGTATTTCAATATGGCAATACAGTCGACAATCAATCAGCTGTTGGCAAATTGTTTATTATTGTAAAATTAAAATGGATTCAGATTCAGCAAAGGTAAGTTATTTTAATTGTTTTTAGCGATAAAATAAAGAAATTTTACAATCGAAGCACATTTCTTCCATTTTAAGATTTCCAGGGGCAAGAAGCGAAGTGTGTGGTGCGATAGGGATGCACAGGTTCTGCTAGAGCTGTGGGCGGAACGTGCCACCGATTTGCGGCGTACAAAAAGGAATGGGCACATTTACAAAGAGATTTCAGTGCAAATGAACAACAAATTTAGTCCGGAAGAAGTGCACGTCAAAATAAGAAATTTCACGCAAAAATACAGGTATTTTATCTCATGGTTTTCTTGACACAAAATACAAATTTCCACAATTGCCTTTCTCTTATTTCAGAGTATCCTACTGCGATCCCAACTTGTAGCAACACGTTGAGATTTGTGGTTGCTAGTGCATGTACAATTTTTACATTATGGAGCAGTTTCAGCAAAAGTAATTTCATTTTTCTTTCAAATAAACAGTGATTTTTCACCAACAGCATAGCTGCTAGTCGTATTTTCTGTCTTCTGTCCATTTGATCTCGATCGAAATGCAAAAAAAAACTGTTGTATACAAACAATCAGATGCTTGTTAAATGCAAAAACTGTCGTCTGTCAGGGTAAAATTTTAATTCACATTAGTAAGCTTTTAATGCAAATTAACGCTGTCGTCTGTCTACGGTATTACATTCGAAATGAATCTATTTTATTTTTACACACCTTTATACAATAAAAAATCAATTTGATAACAATAAATACTTTTCTTGTCACCAAACGATGCATATACAAGTCGAATTTTTTAGTTTAAATTTCTAGTTTACAAAAAATTACAAAATTCAATTGATAGTACTGTTGGCGCATTCGCAGATGTACGCGACTGGCTCAATAAACCAGTAACTTCTTGAATGAAACATCTTATTTTTCAACATAAAAAAAAGCTTTGTTAGAATCGAAAACGAGTACCGTGTAAAACGGAGGACGGTTGTACTAATTGTATTCATCACCGATAAGCGTTTTTAAACATTATCGACAATTTGTAACAGATTAAAGAGGAAAAGCTAAATGTTTCTTTAATATATTACAATAAAAAAACACTCATGACTATTATTACCTCGCTTATAAGGAACGTTTATTTGCAAATAAAAGCTTAAAATGCTAATGTATATTTTTTATTGTAAATTGCGAACCACAAAAGCACTTGCTGATTAATGCGCCACCTGTTTCAACGAAGTTAGTGTTTTCGGCGACCAGGTTGACCCGTGCAAAAATTAATTTGCTTGTGCTTTAAACATTAAATTGTGTCTTGATTTTGCTGCACATTATTTACTAAATTTACCGAATCTGCACATTTATGGATGATTTGTTTAGAATGGTGGTGTTGCCATACCGTTGTTTATTTACGATTTGACCGTGAAACTATTTTTGCGTATAAATAGTGACTTCAGCATTTCCAAAAAATTTTTATTTTCAAATAAGCACTCCGTATAAACGAAGTATATGACACTAAACGTTGGTCGGTAAGGCAGACAATCAACCAACTAAAACATAATAAGAAAATGAAAATTTGTACATAAAAATAATTTGTTTCAGATTTCCCTCCGCCAATTTGCAAGGCGATGACACAGCCATAATTTTATGTTCATCTGGAACCACTGGTATACCAAAAGGTGTGTTGTGTTCCCATAGGATGTTGCTTAACCAGACAATTTAGTATGTATACAATTTAGTATGGCTTCTTCATTAGTTATGAAAATGCTTTAAATTGCCCTTTTGAAATATAGCATGAATTTAAAATCCGACTCAGTGGTTTGCACTTTTAGTACCATGTATTGGGCATCTGGCCTCTGGAATTTAAATGCTTCATTATTGAATTGCTGCCTGCGCATTGTTGTCAATAAACCATTTACGCCTGAATATTTTCTGCAGCTAGTAGAGCGTCATAAAATCAGTCATATGATAGTTGGTAGTACCCAAATGGCCGAATTGTCAATGTATGGCGACGTGGAAAAAATAAAGAGATCGCTCAACAGTATTGATAGTTTTGTGGTAGGTGGTTCCAAAGTGCCACTAATCGTGCAGGAAAAAATTACTCGTATATTAAAAGAGGCCAATGATAAACGACCTGCTTTTGGTTTGGCGTATGGCATGTCAGAACTTTCGGGTGCATTATCATACAATGGCGGTTATCTATATGACAGTAAAGAAGGAACTGAAGGCAAATTAACACCTAACAAAAAAGTGCGTATCATCAGCAAGACTGGAGAGTTTCTAGGACCCAATGAACATGGTGAAATAATTATTTCTACCCCGTATACCTGGCTTGGGTACTATCGCAATGTGGAGGCTTCCAAAAAAGCTTACATTGATAATTGGTTGTATACTGGCGATATAGGATTTTTCGATGATTATGGGTTCTTGCATGTGTGTGGTCGAGATAACGACGTATTCAAGGCAAGAAATTTCCAAATTTATCCGCCACTTATTGAGGATGTTATTCTTCAAGTACCAGGAATATTTGAGGCTTGTGTTTTCGGTATTCCTGATCTTGTGGCTACAAATTTAATAGCATGTGCAGTGGTAAGAACAAAAGATGACACTGGCCGCAAAATTACATCCAAAGATATCACTTCACATGTTGAGTCTAAAATGGCCAATGTATATCATTTATCGGGTGGAGTTTACTTTTTAGATGACATACCAAAAACAGGTTCAGGTAAAATTCAACGGAACAAAGTTTACGAAATAGTACAGCAAATTAGAAATAAATAATTTTATATTGATAATACTAGTATTGTTTTTGTATATGTATGTATGTTGTACTGAGCTAATAACGCCGAAGATTATAAATGTAAATAAAACAATTAATTTTTTTTTTAATTCGTTTCGTCAATTACTTATTAACTTTATCAAGGAATGGGAAATATGTTTCATTATTAAAAAGCATTTAATTCATTTTGAGTACAATTCTACTTCTTATGTTATACAAACTTACGAAAATATGTTATAATTTTAAGCACATGACAAATTAGTTTCTTTATTAATAATTAAAATTATTGTTTTCAAAAAAACATAAATTGTTTTTAAGAAAAATAAAAAAACAAAACAACATAGCTTGAAGCTCCAGTTTTACTTTATTGGTAATTTGTAATTTGTGATGATGTTGTCTGTATCTCATCTCACTTTCTGGTATTCGTAAACTTTCTATTGTGTACCTTTTCCTTTCTTAACACCTTTAACATTAGGAGCCTAATTCGAATCGTAATTACTTTCCATAGTGAATAGAAAAAGTTATTGCTTCAATATTGTAAATATATTACCTTAATACGTTAACCAACACTGAAAATATTTAATTTTATTTTTTCCTTGAAACACATGGTCATTATCTTCTCCTACTGACGAATATTTAACCCGATTCGATATGTTAAACTTTTATTTGAATTGAATGTAATTTCGTAAAATTTTTATTTTAAATTATGTAAAAACTGTATTGACATTACAGAGCTAATAATTATAGAACGGAAAATTACATTTTTAGGTGAAAGCCCTTAACTCCATGCTACTGACACCCGTATAATTTACCCATTGGCCTACTACACTGAAAGAAAATTTCTATACTATAATTTTTATATAAAATAAAAACAAAATGTATAATTTGTTTTTGATGTAAATTTAAATTGTACGAATAAAAATTTCTGTCGATGTACTGCCGCAGTCAGTTAATGTTCTTATTTTTCAGTAAAGTAGATTTAACATACATATGTATTTTAATATATATGTATGTACATATGAATATACCTTTTTATACACACCAAAAAAAATTGCCATTCCGTTTGTAATGTAGCGAAATATCCATCTGAGACTAATGGGAATAATACTGATAAGTCTACCGACCCTGACGAAATGTCAAAGCTGTTCCACGGCGGTGCTAGTGAAGTTGTCGTGGGGCCGCTATTGATAGTGGCTGTCATTACGCCCAAAAAAAAAATATATGTACATCTGCGCTATATATACATATATATATATGTATATATATACATACATATATATATATATATATATATATATATATATATATATATATATATATATATATATATATATGTATATGTATATATATATGTATATATATATATATATATATATATATATATATATATATATACATATATTTATATATATATATATATATATATATATATATATATATATATACATATATATGTATATATATATATATATATATATACATATACATATATATATATATATATATATATATATATATATTTATATATATATATATATATATATATATATAAATGTATATATATGCATACTACATGTATATATATATATATATATATATATATATATATAAATGTATATATATGCATACTACATGTATATATATATATATATATATATATATATATGTATATATATAAATGTATATATATGTATACTACATATATATATATATATATATATATATATATATATAAATGTATATATGTATATATATGTATACTACATGTATATATATATATATATATATATATATATATATATATATATTATATATATATTATATATAATAGGGTGGAGCGTTTATTTTTTTTTTTAATTTTTGTGAATGACTAGGGCTTAAAAGTTGTGAGTGGGTCTAAAAAGTATTTCTGTAAAGTTTCAGGTCAATCGGCTAAGATCTTAGGATTCCATTTCTCGTTCAAAACTTACAAAGTAAATCACTGAACAATAAGCAATATAAATATACATATAAAAGCATTCAGCTAATCTAATAAATTGTGATCATCCAGATTTCACCACGTGGAGGTAGCTGTTGTTCGAAATCCATATTTTTTTTATATAAACTTTTTTTAATTTTTTTTTTAATTTTTAATTTATATATTTTTTTTTGTTTGTGTATAATGTATAAAAAAATTATTATGTTTGAAATGCATATATTTTTTTATTTAATTTTTTTTTAATTTATAATATTTTAATATTTTGTTTATTGTTGCATTTTTATAAAGAAATTATAATGTTTGAAATCCATATATATTTTTTTTAATTTTTGTTTTTTTTTTTTAATTTATTTTTATTTCTTGTTTTTTCATATGTATCATGAAATTCAGGGCATACTGATACAGGTAGGAGCGGTTTTACAAAAATAAAAACCTACATGTATTTTGTTTTTGTGAATTCTAATTCAAACGTCACAATTAATTGTGTAGAGCAAAGCAAAACGAAAAAGTACAAAAACAAAATATACATGTTTGTTTCTATATTTGCTTTTAAATTTTGTATGTATGTAAATATGTAAAGAAATTTTGACGTTTGTATTAGAATTTCTCCCAAAAACAAAATAACCGTATGGGCTATCGCTCCTACCTGTATCAGTGTGCCCTGCATGAAATTATTATGTTTAAAATCCATTCATGCTTTTTTTAATTTTTTTTATTTGTGTTTATAGTTTCAATTCATATATTTTGTATTTTTTTTATACCTAAATATAAAATTTTATATTAGTAATGTTTTGTATTTTTCTTATGTTATTGTTATAATTTTTAAATATATTTTTATATAAAAAGATATTTGTTTTTTATTTTTATTTATTTCATACAAGACTTTTCTGGTAGTCAGATTTGGTCTCAAACCTAGGTAGCGTTTGTCTTGATGCAATTCTAACACGAATAAATGCGTCTCTTTTATCCACTCCGCAGACAAGAGATGATGCTTCTGTTACGAGTTTAACACATCGTTCTACTGCTTGTGAGTGGCAGGGAAATTTGATGATATCTATTATCTCGGGAGCATTCACGTTAAATTCTTTTAAATATTCACTAGAAAATTTCTTTAAGAGTGGAGGAACATATATTTTATTTGTTTGCCAGTCAATCATTTCCGTGAAATCTTTGGCAGAAAAGTTAATGAGTGGCACTTCGAATCGTCGAATTTGTGTTTCATCGGTGTCAAATATTGATCTTATTTGTAAAATGCGTCTTATAGCAAGTTCTCGAATATGCTGTCTTTCATCAGCAAGCATGGCAAGCAGTATATTTTCAGGATACGCAAAATACCCATTGCGCTGAATTGCGGGATCAATGATATTTCGTACCGATATATCAAAATTCCTTGATTTGCTAATCATGCCCCATAAATGTAAACTTCCATGCTTACATGTTGGATTTCTTTTAATTTCGAACCAAACTGGTGCATATACTTTGATAACAAATTCGGCTAGTATTTTAAGATTTGAACTTGGTCTTTCCTGGGATACATACAAATGAAGAATTCGATTTGCAGTTGTAAGCCACCTTGAGTGAACCATTTTTCCAGAATTTCTTTTAGCAAGTTCTGGTGATAAGTTATTACCAGAAATAGCTGCAGTCATTTGGTACAAATATTTCTGATCTGTACTGAGTTCAGAAAAGTCTATGATCGGTATATCTGATGCAATTGGTTGGAATGTTGCAACTGCAAAATTTTCACAAACTAAAAGTTTTTTTCCAATAGGACCAGAGAACGATTTCGGACCAACAGTTCTTCCATCTAGTTTTAGGAACAAATGCCGCAATGGGAGCTCATTGCAATGGAAAAGGCATATGAACCATTGTAAAGGCCTTTGCAGTTCTAATTCTAATAATCTTAAGACTCCCCCATTCTTTCCGGTATTGACTGCAGTCCCATCACATCCGATGACAACTAAATTGTTTATGTTAAATTTTTTCACAAAAGTCAGTTTTTATTGATAGAGCTGTGCTAGATGAAGCAGTAAAATGACCAATGTATTCTGAGCTTGGTTCAGAAACAATTACAATATGTTCTTCTAAAACTGTTTTTTTCTTTAAGTTGTTCCCAGATCTAACTTGGGATATAGTTTGATCTTTTCTTCTATCGAAATAAATGCCAAGTAATTCAAGATCTTGCGTTGGTTGCGAGCTTTGAGTATCAGCTCTAGCTGCCTTACGAGCTCTTCGAATTTTATGCCGTTCGACGACCATATGAGAGTTTTCAGGACCAACCAATCCTAAATCTTTCAAGGTCGAACTTACAACTATGGCAGCGGCTCGATCAGGAATTCCGTATCTATCGCAAGCTATCGCTACACTCGGCAATTTCAACAAATTATTTCGGGTTGAGATGCTTGCTCTACCATTTTCTGTGAGAGAAATAATTTGTTGGGATGTAGCGTCAGAGCTTTGATTATCTATAGTAGTGGATAAAGGCAATAGTGTTTTTTTTTTCGTTTTCAGATTCAGAATCGAAAATTATTGTATCTGCTGAACCTGATACGGATGTAAGATTTTGGACGTTATGAAGTCTTGTTTGGTCAGCAATTTTCCTTTTTCTTCCTTTTTCGAGCTTTCTTGTCGTTACAAAGTCTATTGCACCAATCACCATTTTTCTACATTGTCTTCGATCCAGCAGGAAAGGTCTTTCTAAGATAGGAACTTTCTTTATACACCGGCAAATAGAAAAATGGACGCACTTACAAGAACATACGTCGAAAAGTTTATTCTCATAACTGGATGTAAAGGTCTTGCATTTTAATTTAAAAATTTGTTGTTTATTTGAATATTTTTTTATTTTTTGCATTTGCTCATGAAAATCTTTTAATTTTGCAATTACTCTTGGCGTACTTAAAATTGACAGAG
>OX637534.1:81732354-81749854 GCA_951800035.1 Linnaemya tessellans
TAATAAAATAATCATGTTGCACTACTATTTTATACAAAAAACAAAAACAAAGTCCAAAAAATTGTCCGTACGGCACAATCTAATATAACGGTTCTTTCATTTTTGTTGTTTTTATAAAATCATTGTCCTGAGAGAAATATAAATTTCTCTAATATAACGGATCTTTAATTTTTGAAGTTAAGGTAAACTTAGAAAATTTCCCAGTCTAATAGTGTGCGTTTTAATAGTTTTCAATATGAGTTCAAATAATAAAAAGCATACTAAGATTCCTATTGCCATCAAAGAATTGATTATTAAACTGCACAATGAAGACAAAAGTTATCTTGAAATCGCTAAAAATATTTCTAGACCAAAATCATCTGTCCAATATGTGATACAAAATTATACCTTAAATACCCTTCACAGATGTAATTCTTCTTTCTTTCTTGCCAAAACAGAAAGTAGGTTTAATTAAAAAATCAAAATGATGTTATCGGTTACTTTTATAAGATATAAGTAAACGTTTAAAGTTTTCGGCTAGGAAGCTAAATGTTTGGCTTTACTTATATCTAATACCTATGAACGTCACATCTTTCAAAAATATTTTATATACATATTTAATTTACAAAGAAACAAAAAATCCGTTTCATGTACCCCAAAAAATTCTAATTTTCCAACCGTAGAATCGTCTTTTAGATTTTGTTGGTTTTTAATACCAGTTTACTTCTTTCTGATATATATATAAAGTAGGTATAATTCATCATAAAAATCAAAAATAACAAATAATATGGTTGCTTTTATGAATCAGAAAATTTCGATTTTCCAACCCTGGAACCGAATTTTTAATTTTGTTATACTAATTTAATTTTTTCTGATATATAATATAGGTTTAATTCACTAAAAACACAAAATTTGGAATTTATGTATGTACTTTTATGTACCAAATATATTTCGATTTTCAAAATTTCCGAATTTTTAGTTTTTAAAATAATACCAATTTAATTCTTAGCGAAGTATAAAATAGGTTTAAGTCACTGAAAAAAAACAAAATTGGGAACTTATATGGTTACTTTTACTTACCAAAAAAATTTCGATTTTCCAACCCTGGGACCGAATTTATAATTTTTTGATACTAGTTTAATTTTTTCTGAAATATCTAATAGGTTTCATTCACTAAAAGCACAAAATTTGGAATTTATGTATGTACTATTATGTACGAAAAATTTTCGATTTTCCAACTCTGGAAGCGAATTTTTATATTTTTACCAATGCAATTCTTAGTGAGGTGTAACATAGTTTTACTTGACAAAAAAATTAAAACATTTAAACACTCACCATAAAATATTTAATTTGTCGAAATTTTGATTTTTTAAGATTTTAATACCAATTTTGTTCTTCCTGAACTATAAAACAGCTTTAATTAGCAAAAAGAAACAACGTGAACTGCCTTTTTGGTTACTTTTATGCAGAATAAATATTTCAATTTCCCAACCCTGGAAACGAAATTTACATTTTTTTTACCAATGCAACTCTTAATGAGGCATGAAATAGTTTTATTTAAGAAAAACTTAATATTTGTAACCATTTAGGTAGTTTTTATGTACCACAAAATATTGCAGTTATCCAACTCTCGAATCTAAATTTAAATTTTTTTTTTAATTTTTGATACCAATATTGTTTTTCCTGAACTAAAAAATAGTTTTAATTAGTAAAAAAACAACTTCAATTGCCTATTTGGTTACTTTTATGTAAAAAAAAATATTTCAATTTCCCAACCCTGGAAGCGAAATTTAAATATTTTAAAGTTTTCTTTATCAATGCAAATCTTCATGAGGTATAAAGTAGTTTTGTTTAAGAAAAACTCGTATTTTGCAACCATTTTGGTTATTACATGTACTACAAAATATTGCATGTACCAAAAAAAATTTAATTTTTCCAACCCTGTAAACGAAATTTTACTTTTTTTGTTTTTTTTTATCAGTGCAACGCTTCTTGAAGTATAAAGTAGTTTTATTTAAGAAAAATTGAAAATTTTTTTACCATTTTCGTAACTTTCATGTACCATAAAATATTGCAATTGTCCATCCCTGGACTCGACATTTTATTTTTCATTCTTGAATTTTTGATACCAATTTTGTTCTTTCTAAATTATAAGACAGTTTTAGTTAGCAGAAAACAAAAAAAAACAACATCAGTTAGTTGCCTGTTTGATTACTTTTATGTATAAAAAAATTCAATTTCCCAACCCATGGAAGCAAAATTTGAATTTAAAAAAATTTTTTTTTGGCCAATGCAAATCTTCATGACGTATAAAGTAGTTTTGTTAAAAAAAACTTGAAATTTTTAACAATTTTAGTCACTACATGTACTACAAAATACGGAATAGGACGAAAAAAAATTTTTAATTTCCCATCCCTGGAAAATTTTTTTTTATTTTTTTAGTTTTTAATAGACTATTGAGGCTCCCCAAAGCACGAAATAGGTTTAATTTACAAACATTAAAAAAAATAATTGATTATTGGTATAAATTTTGCGTCGAGAAATAGATGTAAGCTTCCCAGCTCTGGAACCATACTTCGGATCTTTCTGAATTTCAATAGCACTCTATCTAAGTTCATTTCCAATCCAACGGTCCAAGAACGAAGTCTCTAGCTCTTCTGGGGGCTTGGGGAAGCCGATTTCACGTACAGACGGACATCGCTCAATCGTCATCGCTATTCATAAAGATCCAGAATATATATACTTTATGGGGTCCCATGTGCATATCGAAGAAATTACATACGGAATGACAAACCCTTTCACTTTCTTGTGAAGGGTATAACAAGTTCACTGTTAATTTCCTCAGGAAGAGGTAGTAAAAAAATCATAGACGCTCGATTGGGAAGAAAGATCGACGGGATGGTTAAGCTGGAACCAAAAACAAGTGCTTTGGAAATAGCTGATAATTTTAAAAAATATTAAAACTTTACTTTAAGCGCACCAACGGTACGGAACTTTCTGCATGATAACCAATATAAGGCATGTGTTCCACGTAAAAAACCCTTTATATCAAAAAATAATATAACACGGCGATTAGATTATGCCAAAAAATATGTAGACAAGCCTGGCGACTTCTGGTAAACTGTTATTTTTACTGATGAAAGTAAACTTAATATTTTCGGGTCGGATGGAAGACGTTTTGTGTGGCGAAGAGACACTCCGCGTTGCAGTTAAAACATTTAAAAGCAACAGTGAAATAAGGTGGTGGCTCGGAGATGATGTGGCGAACAATGGCAGCTGGAGGTGTGGGAAATTTCGTGTTTGTGGAAACCACGATGGACAAAGTCAGTTATTTGAATATTTTAAAAGAAAATTTAAAAGTTAGCGCCACTAATTTGGGCATAGAAGACGATTATCGTTTCTTGCACGATAACGACCCAAAGCACACTTGCATGGTTGTGTGAGAATGGCTGCTCTGCAACGTCATGGAAGTGGCGAATCATCCTCCCCAGAGTCCAGATTTAAATCCCATAGAACATCTATGGGGTATTTTAGAAAAAACCAATTCGGCAGCATAAAATAACTTATAAGCAAATGCTGAAAGATGTCATCGTTCAAAAATGGCGGAATGGTGCAGAAACCACAGAAAAACTGGCGTTATCGATAAAAAATCGCATAATCGCTGCTAAAGGATACCACACTAAATATTAAAGACATCATACATCATCATAATATACATTTTATAAATACATACCGTCAGCTTATTATTGGTTTGGCGCATATGCCACAAACTCGGAATGGAGAAAAACGACAACGAAGGTTTACATAAAGTTTTCTCAAAATAAACGATAGAATTTTTTTATATTTGCACCACTGCTACCGGCATATGTTCTGATCAAAAATTTAATTAAATTTTTATGAACTTTCATGCATTTAATCAAGTTAGTACCCTGTTTCTGGAAATGAAAAATCTTGTTTTGTGCTGCGGATGTCTAATTTTTGAATTTTTGTGGAAACGAAGAATGAGCGTATGTGTATATCAATGTAAAAGATATTATTAACAGTGTTGTCAGATTAGGGGTTTTCCCCCTAGATTTAGGGTTTTTTTCCATTTAGGGGCAGATTTAGGGGTTAATATTCTTTAGGGGGAAATTTGGGGGTAAGAAAATTTTATTTAGCGGATTTTTAGGGGATTTTCGAATTTATAGTTTGGTACATAATAGTACATAATTTAACCACTGAGCATGTCGAAGATATTGTATCGAAATGACGATTTAGAAAGTAATCACGCAAATACAAACATTAAAACATTTTTCTCGTTAAATCAATTTTGTTGGTTTTCCTTGAACTCCAAAATATAAATTTTAAAAAGTTGTTCATCTTTACAATTTATTACCAATATGCCAAAAAAGGATAACATATATAAACAAAAAAATAAAAAGGAGTGGGAAGCAGATCAGCAGTTTAAATACCTTTAAATAAAATTTTAAACACAATAAATGCAAAATTAAATTTCAGATTGGTTAGCCCCTGTCCAGGGAGACAACTACAAAGCTTTATGCAAATATTGTAAAAGCATTATGGTGGCTAACCTTATTGCACAACAAAATACGAAAAAACATATTGGATTTGCATCCCAAACAAAAGAAGTACATGTACCCGTAACAAACTTCCTCAAGCCGTCTCTTACAAAAGAAAGACAGATTGCAGATATATTTTTTTGGGGGCTTTTTATAAAAAAAAAAATAAAAATTTTGGGTGTTTTCGTGCTTTTCGCGTAAGAATGATAGTACTTGAACTTTTCTGCTTAGGGGGTTTTTTAAGAAAAAGTGTAGAATCTAGGGGGTTTCTAAATTTTTTTGGGGGGAAGAAAAAAAATTATCTGACAACACTGATTATTAATGAAATAGAGTCTATTTAATAGACTATCTAGGTGTGGAAATTTGGTATTCTATTTTAATTTATTTGATAAAAACATAAAAAACAGTTGTACTACTATGAGTTAATTTGTTATTTAAAATATATTAATGTACATTTAAAAGGTACAAAGTAGTATTTTAAAAACTTTCAACCATAAATTTGGTATTTTATTTTAATTTATTTTATAAAAACATAAAATAAACAGTCCTACACATTAATATAATGAATGTAGCACATATTATGTACTACATATATTTAAAATATACAAAGTAGTATTTCAAAATTAATATGAAATAGATAGGTACAAAACAGTCTTTTTAGTTAACAGTATTTTAGTTTTTTTAAATAAATAATATCAAGACTTCAAATTTGAAATTTAAAAATTACATTTTAAGTAAATGTTCAAAATAAATCCTATCATTAATTGGAAGAAATACAAATAAGTCTTTTAAGTCCTTTTTTTTGTCATTTGGAATGGTTGAAAGGGTCGAAATGTTTAATGTTTGCTGTAACAAATCCTGTGGGGTTTTCAGACTACTTCTTGATACAGATTTAAGTAAAATTGCGTTTTGAAATTCTTCACCTTTGCCAGATGTTTTGTACCGTAAATTGTACTCTTCATTCTTTCTATACAGAATTACTTTAATTTTAGCAAATGGAACTTTTCTAAAAGCCATTTTATTTGCTAACACTGAATAAGAGTGAAAATCCTCTGGAAGCATTCTAGATTTTAATTTCGATATAAATCTATTTTGTTTTTCCACCTTCATACAAAATATGTCGAATAAACGATTTTAAAAACGTTTTATGTAGATTTTGTTTTTCATTGTGCCTTTTTTATATACTTTTATTGTTTGCCAACGGCAGACTAATTGTATGAAAAACAAAATAGATTTATATCGAACAAAATTTGTTTGTTGTGTTTTCTTGAATTTCAAATCCTATGGTTTTGCTTGTGTAATTCTCAATTAATTTTTGGAAGTTTGTGTATAAGCTAAGAGATTTTGTTATTTTGGAATTAGGTTAAAGTCTACTGATGATTTGGTGTAAGAACCAACGAAATGCAGGCATATAAACATACTTGACCACATAACAAACCAAAAGCACTACTTTAATTGAGATAATATGTCGAATAAACAATTTTAAAAACATTTTGAACTATTTTTAAGTTTTTCGTTTAAAATAAAAGTGAATTTTTTTTTATTTTACTATTAATTTGCACTTTAACTACTTGTTGCACTTTGAAAAAAAATTTACTACATTCGAATTGGGTAAGTATTTTTCGAATTATGATCAAATGTATTTTCAGTCGTACGGACAATTGTTTGAGACAGTGTATATATGTATATATATATATATATATATATATATATATATATATATATATATATATATATATGTATGTATACATATATATATATATATATATATATATATGTATATATACATATATATACATATATATATATATATATATATATATATATATATGTATATATACATATATATACATATATATATATATATATATATATGTATATATACATATATATACATATATATATATATATATATATATATATATATATTATATATATTTATATATATATATATATATATTTATATATTTATATTTATATATATATATATATATATATACATATATGTACATATATGTACATATAAATATTTATATATATATATATATATATATACAAAATATGTACATATAAATATTTATATATATATATATATATATATATATATGTATATATATATATATATATATATATATATATATATATATATATGTACATATAAATATTTATATATATATATATATATATATATATATATACATATATATATATATATATATATATATATATTATATATATATATATATACATATATGTACATATAAATATTTATATATCTATATATACATATGTATATAATATACCTGTGGTCACAAGCAATAACAGCCTAGGTCGACGTAGTCAATGTGAGCTATGTATGCTATCATATTCCACTAACAAAACTTTATATTTACGTAAAATCCCCATTTCTCTAACGATGTTCTTTAAAAAGTTATTAATAAAAACATATTGACCTAGGTCGTAATGAGCCTTCATTGCATTTTTTAATAAGCACCTGACTAAGTATACTTACGAAAATATTTTCATAACATATTAATTTATTAAAATAGCCTCAAATTACTTAGGCTGTTTTGAACTTTTTTCGAAAATGAATTGTCATAAAAGAGAGTTTTCATAAGAACTAAAGTAAAGATAATTGATTATTCCAAAGGGAGAATGTTTAAATACATGTTCTATCTATACATAACCTATTAATGCATTTTTGTTTGTATGTTTTAAGGAGGGCAAAATAAACATAAGCGTCAATTGCAAATGGCATATTCTGCAAATTTTTTGAGCTAAATACAGTTAAGCTTTTATAATTCAAGTTTTTTTTAAGATTTCAATTAAGCTTTTTCGTGATGTTAAATAAAAAACATTGTATTTGAATGAATTTACTAAAAACGTAAAGGAAAATAAAATGGATAAAATCGACAACAAACAAAATAAAAGCACTGTAATAGGTAAGAGAATTGTGTAAAAAACTAAAAAACACATGGCTTAGTAACTTAAGTTTTTTAATTTTAAAAATAAAAAGCTAATGATGAAGGCAGTCGCATGTCTAATTTGGAGGATGGAGATGCTTTACAAGTCAACAATGAAAGTCAAATGTATTTTTTAGAAAGCAGTGGGGCTGATTTGCCAACAAATCTTTTCGATACTCAGCTACGCAGTGAGGATGAAGACAACTCCACTAGTCACGAAGTTCTCCAACTTTACAGTGATAACTCAGTTCTAGATCCCGACTTCGAACCTTCAATTTCTGATTAACCTGGGAATACTAATGATGTTGAAGAAAATCTAGTTCTCGACGAAGCTCCGACCACAACTCAAAGAGCATATTCTCGAAAAATTTCATGTGAAAGACGAAACCAGGGAAAATCACAGGTAAATGTAATATGGAAATATAGTTCCGGAGAGAAAGTTAAGATCTCTGGTACATAGCTGTCGTATGAATTGCAAAGCAAAGGTGCCGGGGACTTTCGAAAGTATTTTTCGGAAATATTGGTCTTTGGGCGCATACAATCAGCGAATTTTATTTATTGGGTCTTTGATTGACATCAATAACAAAAAATCTCAAACCCTAAAAAAGCACCATGAAAAGCCGCGAGAACGAAAATTTCAAGCTGCTTATAATGTAGAATATGGCCAAAGAGTACAGGTATGCCAAAAATGTTTTCTGTTTTACTTTGATGAGAGTACAAGTTTTGTCAAAAGCTTTTTGAAGAAGAAACTAGATTTTCCTCAAAATGAACTTCGTGACAAGCATGGATAAGTTGGAGGAAAAAATAAACTGACGGATGATAAAATTCAGCTTGTAAAGGACCACATAAACTGCTTCCCAAATTATGAGTCATTATACTAGGAGAGATACAAATTGCAAATACTTTCATGCTGATTTTTCCCTATCTCAAATGTATAAGTTATATTGCGATAGATATAAATCCGAAGCAATAAGCATCTCATCATACACTAGTGTTTTCAAAGCATCACTTGAAATTATTTCATCATAACCTAATAATGTTTCACAGGTATGAACATAAAATTTAAGAAACCTGTTCTAAATGCGATCAACTCAAAGCCAAAATTGGTATTGCCAAAGAGGAAGCCGGTAGTAACCTATTACGCGATTTAGAAAATGAAGTAACAACTCGTCAATGTAAAGCAGACTTAGCTTATGAGTCGAAGAAATGATAAAGATTTAGCTGCCAATGATTCTACAGTCAAAGGCTATACTTTTGATTTGGAAAATTTTTTGCCTACGCCTTTCTTAAGAAACTCAATTAGTTTTTACAAAATATAACTTTAGACATATAATTTGACCGTTCACGACTGCACAACGGGTACCCCACATTGGTTTATGTGACATGAAGAATTATCTGCTCGTGGTGGCAACCAAATTGCATGGAGCTTGTTCAAGCATAAAATTAATCTTAAACAAATCAATCACTCAATTTTTTACAGCGATTCCTGTATGGGACAAAATAAGAACTCATTCGTATGCGCAATGTTCATATTGACTCTACAAATCAATCAGGATTTAGAGACAATTGGTCATAAATTCTTAGAGCCTGGACATACGCATATGGAATGCGATGTAGATCACTCTGTGATACAAAGGAAAAAGAAACGAACTGATGTACAAATACACCATCCACACGACCGTTATAATTTTGTTAGGGGGTGTAGTAGGTTCTAAACATACATTTAACGTCGTTGAAATGAGTGCAGAAGATTTTTTTAATTTGTCCCTTTTATTAAAAACAAAGTTAATGTGGAGAACCACAAATAAAGATGGGGAAAGATTCGTTTGGAAAAATATTAAATGGCTAAGATATACAAAGACTAATTTTGGTAAAATTTAATATAAAATCACATTAGATAAGGAACTCCTTTTAAAGTATTAAATTTGGTAAAACGTGGTGTAAACTCAATAAACAAAAAAGACATATATGTCTATGCTCAACGAAGATGTAAAAATCAGCTCAAAAAAGAAAAAGGATCTTCTGGATTTACTTCCATTTATAAGTCCACTATTTCATCCATTTTATAAAAGTTTATCAGCACAGGAGGAATTTAATAGAAACACATCCAGATTTAGTCGAAGATGAGTCAGAAACAGAATAACTTAGGTTGAGTTTTCTAGATGTGTATTTAACCTTAAACGTAGATTATCGCAGTTTTCAACTTTGGAGTGACTTTTTATTTTAAATTTCAATTCAGGCCAAAATTTGTAACAGAAAAAAATATTTTTTTTATTATTTCGATTATCAAATTTTATATTATTCAAAGAGTTAGTTTGCGGATGAACTAAACAGAGTTTAACTAACATCCCAAAAACTAGTACTTAGATAAATATTTTAAATAGCTACCTTTTTAACATTTTTAATACTGTAATATGTATTATCTTAAGCTTTTTAAAAATAAAATTTATTTTTTTTGTTAAGAACATTTGTTTTTTTAACGAACTACTAATATTTCAAAATGTATAATTATGCAAATTTCAATGTACAATAATCGCTTAATTCAATATGTGACTGGCAACATCCTTAATTTTGCAATAAATTTTTTCTAATGCACATTCTTAATTTTTTCAGAAACACTTCTCTATATAAAAAATGATTTTTCTCTAAAGTATCATTTTCGACTTAGACTGTTATTGCTTGTGACCACAGTCGATGGCTTAATATAAAAATGGGAATAACTCGTATTTTAAGTACTCTACAGGAGAAGGAAAAAACTTTATAAAATCCAAAATAAAACTGTTGTAAAAAAATTTTAATTGCAATTAAAAATACATAAGGAATTCAATTTTAAAATTATTTTTTCATTTTCGGTTCATATTAAGGAGTAATATGACTCACGGCTTTTCTGTATTTAAATTGCTGAAAATTATTGTAGAGTTATATTAAAATTATAACAATTAAAGCCATTACTGGGACTAAATTTTCATATAAAAATTTCAATTAACTTATTGTCAATAAAGAGATAATTGTTTTAATAATGAGTAAAGCTTTTAATGCAACACTGTCAGAATTGTGTTCTGTGAAAAGCTTTTACAAAAGTGAAAGCTTTTACAACGAAAGCTCTCATTGAATACAATTTATTGAAATTTCACTTCTGCTGTTGGCTGAAGCTCTAAACACATAGACGACTGCAGACAGGAAGCAGCAATATGTCAAAAAAAAATCCATGTCTATAAAAGAAAATGATTATTTTGAGGGCAGCACAGCAGCAGGACTGCACAACAGCATTCGTTGCTGCTGCCAACTTAGGCTATTTTCTATTTTAACGGCCAGCAATAAACAAATATAGTATTGCCATTATGTATATAAATTGGAAAAATAAGAACAACAACGTTTTTTTAATATTAAACATAAAAGAACATTACAAATATACAATATAGAAATAAATGTATGTGTTTTTATAGTTTTTCGTGATATTATTACATTTTTTGTCAATAATAGCCTTTTTACACTGACCTACATCTTACATCTTTCATCAATTTGCAAAGATGTTAACATCTTCCCATAAGAATTATACAGGGAAAAAAGTTTACATCTTTCTACATCTGCAGAAGATGATACTTTCTCATTTTGTTCCACCTTACATCTTTCGTTATTTTAAGTGTCATCACTAAAAAAATGGCAAAAAATCGATTTTCTTTCGGTCATCACTAGCAAAATGACATTGCAGAAAATAAACAAAACAAATTTATTCAACAGAAGAAAATGAGCATCCAAACCTTTCGAGGAAGGGTCACTTCTACCAAAACTTCTTCTTCATCATCATCTTCCAGAATGGCGTTCAATATATGAATGCACTGCATTAAAATTTGGGTTTGTTCTTGCAAATTAACAACTAATCCAATGATAAATGCCTTCTCCATATCCATTTTTTTAAATATTTTTTATTTTTAACAAAAGTTATGCGTCTTTTCTTTTATTTTTTGACAGCTGAATAAATGAAAGATGAAAGATGTTGTCAATGTAAATTCATGTTTCACATTTTCAACATCTTCCATGCGTTTCACAAAGATGTAGGTCAGTGTAAAAAGGCTATAACTTTAATTTTGTTCATTATACAATATACATATATGCGGCATCCCTGTTGTTATGTTGTTGCTGTCTTCAAAATAATTATGAAGCTGACCTCATAGCAGCATTTGAAGTTGGCAGCATTTGAAGCCGAGAAGTGTGCTGTCGTCTATGTGTTTAGAGCTTGAAGTAGTAGAAGACGAGACTATGAAGCGGAATGTCCCGAGTTCAAGCCCGCTCTAAAGGCGGATTCACACACGTCCGAACAAAATTTTTGTCCGGACAAAATTTCGATAAGTGTAATAATAAGTAACTAACTCACTTAGGCCTTTGTCTTTAAAAACAAAAATTGTATTAAGTTAGGGCTTTTTTTATTGACCCAAAAAAACATCATTTGGTGCCGCAACTCTCAACTTTTTGAAGGCGGATGCATTTCGATATGTACTACCAGAATATATAAAAAAACGCGATTTCTCAGAAAATCGAGATACGCCCTTTCTATATAATGACATCGATATATATATATATATATATATATATATATATATATATATATATATATATATATATATAGGAATACATATGTATATGTCTTCGCATACATAGTACGTAGATAATATTAAAAGTAAAGTTAAACACAAGTTTAAAAATTAACATTTTGCGAGATATACATATGTAAATAGGTATTAAGGAAGTTATGTTTCAAAAAAATGTATTTGTTCTGTATGGAGTTAGTTTAATTCTTTTGAACTCGAACCAGCACTCAAGGAATGACACCTACATATGCAGTGCATTGCGCTAAAGCTAGAAACGAGGGGATAGTATTGAGAGGACAGTTGAAGATAAATAGAGAAGAGAATTTTCTGCAGCTAGATATATCAATCCTATACTTCGCGGCTAATTTTTTGCTACAGGGCCGACGAAGGAGGGTGCTGTACCTCTGCTCTTTAGTACAGTACAGTGTAATTCGCTGGCAGTTATCTTCAGTGACAAGTTATCACTGAAACAGGTACGACAACAAATACCACTGGAAGAATTCGACACAATATTCATGACTGAGCGCGAAGTCGAATTCAGGACCCCCCGCTTCATAGTCTAGCGTTAACTACTTTAGCCAACAGTACTACAAATCTATTAGCAGGAATATTAATAGATTCGTTATTTGGGTTGTTTCCTTATTTCTGTTACTACTTATAATTTTTCTTTACCGCCATTGTCGTTTCCGGTTTTAATTCCTATAGCCATTAATTAGCACACTACAAGAAACATTTATGTAATATTTTCAAATAAGTAAAATTTTCAATGATTGTAGCGAATATAAACTACACTACATGTATGAAACCGTACTTATACACAAAATGTACAAAATTTTATTAACTAAAGTTTGTAAATAGTTGTAATACATATACATATCTTGATCAAGAAGAGGGTATCAATGACACTGAGTATAGCAAAAAGTTGTGAGAAATTGGCAATTGTTGAAGAGAATGAGCATAGAAGTGTTCTAACTTTCATATTGTCTAGACGTAACGTTGACGTTGACAAATAGAATAAGGGGGAATATTATATTAATCGAAACTAAATTTTTTGAATTATGAAAAATGGGAATGACCGATGCTATAAACAACACACATTAAATACCACTTATGTAATCATTAATATTCCAGCTTTTATTAAAAGATAAGTACATATACAGAACAGAATTAAAAAAAACTAGGAATCAGACCTAACGACAAAATAATTTAAGAATTTATTATTCTGTGCTTAACATTTTAAAGGAATCATTTACTTTAAGCAACAGCAATTTTTCAAAGTTTTCGTCTGAAAGTGTGCAACAGAGAACTTCACTTGTTGATTAAAAAACCGTTCAAAATAACAAAGGCACAAAAAACTTGTCTTTTATTTGCAAATGATCAACCTTGCCCGCACACTCTCTTTTGTTGTTGATTTTAAATCAACCGAACATATGCCTCTTTGCTGGTTCTGATGCTAAACACATCGGCTTACTCACAACAATAATCTTTTTTAAGCTAGGAATAAAAACATTAATCAAACTTGCTCAAGCTTTTATATGCGTTGTTCATTATAAGGCAATCGAACCACATGCAAGTTGAACACTTGCTTATTTTCATCATAGGTCGAATCAAACTTGTTAACTTGTGTACTTGTCTATTCCGCTCAACGCTCAAAAATTTGATCAACATTAAAGTACAAAAAGCAAGAAATCATTGTGTATGAATTTGTTCATTCCCATCAACAAAGGCACGCTTGTTTTTTTATTTTAATTTACAGTGGTTTATGATGTCCATTCGCGTTGTTTATGACAAAATAGGAAATTTTTTTAAGAAAATATTATTTTTATTTGCAGTTCGATATTGCAAATAATATTTATTATTATTTTTGTTTATTTTTATTTGTTCTCCTTTACAGTGGTGTTTTTTGTGTTATTTAATTTGTATTTCTTATTAAGCTAAAATTGAGAAGCACAAATTTTCTGCAGCATAAGTAGCCCTCCAGTACTTATTCGTTTTCCATAATTATTTCACTTAATATGGACCGTATTATATTTTTTCCCTTACGCCGAGGCGACAAGGTGTAAACTTTCTTGGAAATTTGACTTAAAAAAATTTTTTTCCCTGTTGTCATATTTGCATGTGTATTTCGGCGTATGTAATTCAACTAAATTTGTTCTCTTAATCGGACACATGTTTAACAATAAAAAACAACCAAATGATCAAACTTGTGCACACATTCTCATTTGTTTCAATTTTGTAAAGAAAAAAGTCCCATAAACCACCGTGCATTTGCCCATGTGTATTCCCTTTAACTTTGTTTTTGATGAACAAATTCAAATAAAGACTAAACCTGTACCTCCACTCATGTATCAGTGTTGAATTGGTTATGTTGTTTGCATTGTTCGTATATCATATTGCTCAAGTTACACAGACGGTCGGTTCAAACATGTTGTGTGAATTAATGAGAATAAGAGCGTTTGTACACGATGAATTTACTGCAAGCCCTTCTCTTGCCTGTGCGATCTTGCTCATAAAATGCTTTTGTTAATTTTACTCATAATCAGAATTTGATGTATACATCAGAATGAAATGATTTTTAATCATCATTGAATTTTTCTTTAATCTTTACAATGAACAAAAATTTGCGTGCTGAACAAAATCAAGAAAAATCGTGATTTTGAAGTACTCTGGTGTGCAACGCTTAGGTGCATTTAACATTGTGGCATACGAGAATAACCTTTCTACAGCAGCGGACGATGGCAATGGAGCGTTATGCCTAAGAAACGCAGTTATAATTAGAGGATATTTATTCAGCATACTTAACAAAAATTACATATCGACTCTATACAAAGTGACACGTTCTAATATATTTAAACAACGTGCATACAAAATGCAAAAAGTCTTAGCAATAATAGAAAAATTAAATAATCGTTTAATTAATAATTGATAATCGTTTGCTTCTTTCAGTCATGCCTTCAATTTCATTCAAACTTGGAGACAAAGATTTGCAAACATTTTACTCTAAAATTTAAATTGAACAGCATAAATTTGAAGCAAAAATTAAAGATAAAAACAATTACTTACCTCGTTATACAAAGGTTTCCTTAATAAAGATTATTTTTTTAATTTATTTTTTTAACAAATTTTTACTACTATTTTTTCCAATCAATATTGAGGTAAAAAATTATGTTTGCTTTAATTTGTATTTAAGTTTTTCATCGAAAAATTTTTTGTTAAACAAATTTTCATACACTGCAAATTGTGATCTTTATTTTTCTAAAACAACAAATGAATGAAAAAAATGAATTGCAATTCACCCTATAAACCTTTAATGAATTCATTCAAATTTCAATTGTTATATCATTATTCATTAATTTTTTAATTCAATTCATATTTTTGGGAAAGGAATGAATTCAAATATGTTTAATTTTATTTTGAATTCAATCAAGTATTAATTCAATTCATAATTCCGGTAAAATGAATTAATTCAAATCATTTTAAAAAGTTCCTTGAATGATTCAAAAAAAAATCATTCGTTTACAGCTCTGGTATCAATCCGAAATTTGCAAATTAATTGTTTTTGCAAATATTTAAAACATCAGCTTAATCCGTCTATTCGCTGATTTCAAAATTCACGTTGATAAATAATAATTATTCGTGTTAATCCATCTTTTTAGTAAAAAAGGCGAATATACAAGTGAAATATTTATTTGTTTATTTATTTCAAGAAAATGTAATACAACCCTCAAAGGCCAATTTAAAATATTCCATTAAAATAAAAATAAATCATAAAAATAATCAATATGCTATAGAATATTAATTACATAAATGCGTTTGTTTAAATTTGTTTTTATACTAAACTGATATTCTTTTCATAAAAGTATATTTTTAAAAACTTTATTAAATTCCAAATTTTTGAGTGATTTTTATATAAAGATTTGTTATTATGAATGCAACCGACGACGGCTTAAATTTACATCCCGTTTCATGCTCCGATTTTTATTAAACTTTTGCCATAGGTTATACTCTTAAATCTATGAAATATGCTAAAAAAAAATTTGGAGCAGACGCTCTTAGTTTGGGAGTTATAGGCCTCTAAACTTAAAACATATATATGCCTATAACATCCTTCATATTAACGGTACATGGTTGATACGAATATCGTTGGAAAGATCTTGTAAAAACGGTATATAACAACCTAAGATTGTATTCATTTGGAAAGGCTAGGAGTTAACAAATCATTTTTGTGTATTAGTTTTTAACCCTTATCCTTTTCAAATCAGTACAATCTTAAGACTGTTATATACTATTATTATATATATATTATTTGAAAGGTATTTACAAGATCTTTCCAACGATATTCATATCAACCACGTAGCGTTAATTTAGAGGATATTGTAGGCATATATGTATGTTCTAATTTTAGAGGCCTATAACTCCCAAACCAAGAGCGCCCGCTCCAAAATTTTTTTACCATAATGACAAAATCTTCATAAAAATGGGAGCATGATACGGGATGTATATTAGTTCCCCGACGATACTTAATGGAATATCAAATCAATTTATCGTTAATATGATGACATCGTTACCCAACAGGTAACGATGTCATCAATCACACGAAGTCGAGCATGTACTCTCAACGTGTTTGTCAAGTGTCGTGTGTAATTAAAAAGGTAAGTAACATTGCTGCAATAACATAAGAAATTTAAAGTGAATAACATATTTGTTTACCAGCATGTATTTGGATTTTCAGATTCCTTTCAAGAAAAACATTGTTGCCTCTACTGCAAATTTAAGAATTTGAAGTTAATACTCTCTTGTTGATCAATTCCGACATGTGATTAATACATTTGAAAATGAATAGTATTTTAAAAATGTTTTATTTAGATGGAACGAAATTTTATTTCTAAAAAATATTTGGCATGCATTTTTTTTAACATGTTCTTATGAACAAGAAATTTATTTCTCAGAGCAATACTGCCGAATTCTACAATTAACGATGCGCTTTTATTTTTCTTAATTACTGTCACATTTATGTCTTGATCAGATATTGATATATGCATTTTCGAAGCCAAATAAATTACAGTTTCTTCAGCGCCATACTTCATTAAATTTTTTATGGGATAATTATCAATTATCAGTTTTCTCGAATATGGTACTGTATGTTTATTATTTTGATCGGCGTTGTCTTCAAATCTGACCGATCCATTTTGCCTATCATTTTCGTTGGAACTTGTTATATTGCTTCCAAGAAAATTATTTTTATGATTATCAGTACTATTTATCACATTGCCATATTGAATATCTTCCTCTATAAAAGGTTCGTTGTTGGAAATCCCAACATTCGTAATTTTTTCAGATTTTGATGCCTCCATCCCGTTGTTATTGCCAACGTTTTTTGATTCTATCTCTTTATGTAAAAAGTTGTTTA
>OX637534.1:81752354-81754854 GCA_951800035.1 Linnaemya tessellans
GACCTAAAGCAACCATGTCCAGACAAGAACTGTGTTAGGTAATAGTTCAGATCACCATGTTTCCTAGTCAGCCATAATCTGATGTCGGGTATTAATGAATAAGTCCATCTTCCCTTTTCAGTGGTTGACCACCGTTCTTGCCATTTTTTCATACATAACTCAGAGTTATCCCTATTCATGATTTCTAAATCGATAGGGATCATACCCGCAATGATAAAAGCCGCCTCGTCCGACACTGTCCGAAATGCACTACATACTCTTAAAGCAGCTAGCCTATACACAGGGCATACCAGCCCCACATATGTGGAATATCTAAGTGAGTCTGACCATACCGGGTGTGCATATAGGATAATGCTCCTTACTACTCCAGCGAGCAGTTTCCTCTGAAGATACTTTGGCCCTCTCGTATTTGGCATGATCCGAGATAGCGCCAAACAGGTCCGTGATGCTTTGGATGCTATATATCGCAAGTGCTCGCGGAAAGATAGCCGTGTGTCAATGATCACACCCAGATATTTCAGAAATGCCTTTGATTCTATGGAGCAGGTGCCAACATTGAGGGTAATAGTTTCCCTAGCCTTACGACTGCTAATCAAAACCGCTTCGGTTTTATGATCAGCTAGAGTCAATCCCATTGCAGTGATCCAGGACTTTACTAATTGTACGCTGGCATTTGCAATGGTTTCTGCCTCCAGCAATTCCTTAGCCTCACACACCAGCGCTATATCGTCTGCAAATCCCACAATCTGTACTCTCTCAGGTAACCTCAACCTTAGTACTCCATCATACATTACGTTCCACAACAATGGTCCAAGTATCGATCCTTGGGGAACACCACCACTAATCCTACGTTTCCTTATACCCGCATCTGAACTATAGATCAATTCTCTATACCGGAAATAATCCTGCACTATCCCTATTAGATATTCTGGGATGTCCAATCGAGTTAGAGCATCAACAATATGCACCCAGCACGCTGTGTTGAACGCGTTCTTCACATCCAGCGTCACAACTACACAGTACTCCTTTGTGCCATTCCTCCAACTCCTGCCATAGATAGTCCGTGCAGCAGTTTCTACTACCACGTTTATAGCATCCACTGTTGACCTCGTGTATATATGTATATATATATATATATATATATATATATATATATATATATATATACGTGTATATATATATATATATATATATATATATATACACGTATTGATATACATATATATATATATATATATATATATATATATATATATATATATATACGTGTATATATATATATATATATATATATATATATATACACGTATTGATATACATATATATATATATATATATATATATATATATATATATATATGTATATATATATATATATATATATATACATATATACATATACATATATATATATATATATATATATATATATATATATGTATATATATATATATATATATATATATGTATATATACATATATATATGTACATATATATACATATATATATATACACGTATTGATATATATATATATATATATATACATATATATATACACGTATTGATATATATATATATATATATATATATATATATATATATATATATATGTATATATGTATATATAAAAATAAATAAATAATAATATCTTTATTAGTATTATAAATACTTTACAAAAGTCTTACAGTTTATATTATATTTCAACTTGCAATTTAATTTACATATATTATGTTTAGACATTTTTCTTCTTTTAAATCATATATTAACTTTTAGGAATTGAACAATGTGTTTTTTAAACAAGTTAAAGTTATTTTCACATTTTACATTATTCGGCAGGGAGTTGTACAGTTGTAATCCTTTGTAGAACAACGATCGTTGCATTGATGTTGTTGATACTCTCTCAATTCTAAAGTGGTTCATGTTCCGTAGCTGGTATGGCTGAGCTTCTCTCACATATTCTATCTGTTCAGTTAAGTACCTTGGCGCCTCTCCAATTTTAATTTTTTGTATAAAATTTATGGTGTTCATTTTGAGCCTTTGTTCTATGTAAAACCATTTTAGGGGTTCTAACATACGACAAATAGATGTACATATATCTGTTGCACTTCAATATAGTTCTCATCGCCTTATTTTGTAATTTCTGAAGCCGCTCAATATGATTTGTTGTACAGCATGTGAACAAAATTGTTGATCCGTATTCGAAATGTGGTTTTATAATAGTATTGTATATATTTATTGCAGTTATAGTCGAAACTTGCTTTCTGATTCTTTTGAAAAAATAAATTTTCTTGCCGATTTTTTTGCAAATATATTCTATGTGGTTTTTAAATTTTAAGTCTTTATCGATAATGTAACCCAGATATTTTATTTGATCCACTTTTTCTATTATTTGATTATTTATTTTAAAAATTTTATTACTTGTAATATTTATTTCCATAATTTTCGTTTAGTTTAAATTTATTCATGATTAGCCAAGCGTTGAGATTTTCCATATCCCG